>JAPFFP010080807.1:0-22441 GCA_026153255.1 Solanum medicagineum | reverse complement strand
AGTGTCAAATATGAGACTTCTTTCTGTGAGGGCACTTGCATTGCATTATTAGGATTTGAGTTGTTCAGTGATTGTGGAATATTAACAGCCCCTTGCTTGTCATAGTTGTGTTGTCACATGCACCAGTTTGCATTGGTTTGCTAAATAGCTATCTGATCCTATTTTGAAAAGCTGGTGTGGGTATCTGAGTTTGAGATATATATAATGTATGCCATTAAGTTGAGGTCTGTGTGTTACTGTATTATCTATATGGATTAAGTCGTTGCTTGAGCACAAGCAACAATTTTAAGTTGAGGGTGTTGATGTGCTGCCAAAATACATCTCATATGATGCTTAAAACTTAGGATTTTGTGTATTCTCAATGCGATATTTGTGGATTTTATGTGTTTTTGTGTTTAGATTTGCAGGAATAAAGGTTAGCCAAATTTGGGGCAAAATTGCAGAAGATTGTCGGTAAGACTCCTACAGATCGTAGATCATTCTAAGAGTCATAGAGGAAGTTTCATGGCAAATTCCAGTGAGGGATGAATTCTAAAGATTAGCTCAATGAGAAATGCATACAAGCCGCAGAGCATTCTATGAGTCATATTGATAGGTTTCGTGAGGATTTCTAGTGAAGGACAATTTGATGAAGTACAAGCCTACGAACATGAAGTACGGGTTGTAAATCACTTCACGAGTCATAAAGTGGTGTCGTAGAAGAGAAGTCCAAAATCCCAGGAGCTGATTACGAGACCACGACTATGAGCCATAGAAGATAGTATGAGTCGTTGAGACCTTTCGTGCAGTCCGCCTGTCATGAACCAAGCCTAGGGCCTGGACATGACACAATAAATGGGGAACCCAAAGGAACCCCAAACAAGCCTTTTAACATATCATTATACATCCTTGATCGCAGAAGTAATTAGACGACATAATTAGATTAGAAATAAGGATAAAGGGAGTCTTTCATAGCATAAACATCAAACAAGAGAGTTATAGCTCAATACATAACATGTCCAATAAGACCTCTAATACTTAGATAGGAGCGGGGGCTAAAACAAGCAACCGGGTTCACTCTCATAGTCAATACATACATAAAAGAAAGGTAGCACTAGTACATAGCATGAAAATCATAGACAATGTCCCCAGAATGGAGGACTTACCAACTTGCTTGCAAGAAATCGTATTAGCTATGTGGAGAAAGATGCTCAAGTGGGGCTCCGGTTCCTATATGGTGACATCATGTAGGCATAGAGTATGTGTTAGTACGTTTGAATGTACTAAGTATGTAGGATGCAATGCAATAAGACATAAGCAACATAATCAAAATGCATAAGCATAGACAATGAGTAGCATATAACAATATAGCATGCATGGATGATGCTTGAGGTAAATCATTCTTACATTGAACATAGTACATGTGCAAGAAGAGACCATCATTATAGAGTTGATAGTTTATCAAGGTATAAACCCCTTGATTGGTTTGTGGATCGTCTCACCGTACCATCCTTGGTGATTGAGGTACAAACCCCTCAACCCGGTTATCAAGGTACAAACCCCTTAATTGGTTGGTGGATCGTCGCACCCTACCACCCCTGGTGATTGAGGTACAAACCTTACATGGTTATCAAGGTACAAACCCCTCAACATGGTTACCTAGGTTCTTAATTCCCCTGAGCCAGGCATGGTCAATTTCCCACACTACATAGGAGAATATCATATGCATACATTCCTTTCATTATCATAAAGTCATTCAACTCATAACACATGCATTGGACCTTTAATTCCTCAAGAAGCCATACATTTTATTAAACACTTGGCAGATGTGTAGAGCTAGCGTAAAATCATGCAATTTAGAGATGAAATCATGCAAGAAAATCCCATGTAAAACCATCCATCCATACTTGGTAACACCCTTAAGTAATATTCACCAAAACCTTTCATCAGATCCCACAATAGATCTTAGATTCAAAGCTCAAAACATGCTAAAACAGTCACAATTTCATGAAACCCCAACATAGTTCATAGCCAAATTCATATTAAGTACGACCCGTAAGTAAATCAACTTAAAATCATGTAATTTAAGTAAAAAAGAAGATTATACTTCATGGGTGAAAGGAACCCATGAATGAAACCCATATACCTTAACTTTGGAGAAATCCTTGGTGAAGATTGAAATGGAGACTTTAAGCTCGGATGAATTGCTTAAGATCCGGAAGAGACTTAGACCCTTGAATTTTGAGGTGAAATATTTTCTAAGTGTTTGAGAGAGTATTGGGGAATGTCTTGGATGATATGAAGGTGAAATATGACTAAGTAATATGAAGGTGAAATATGGCTAAGTATAGGTATTTTTACGAATGAGAAGGCTTAGGCCCAAGACCCAAAAGACTTGGGCCAAGATAAAATCACTGGCAACAAAATACACAGGTCCGCATCTGGTCCACGATGCAGTCCTATTACGGAGGAGCTTTTACACTGGTCCACGATGGAGGCGAGTCTCGGCATCATTGCGGACAAACATTGGATAAGGGATTTTTTGAAAATCAAAATTGCAATACGTTTGCTCTAAAATCAGGGTTACACATGCCCCACTCAATTTTCCCCCCTAATCAAGAATACGAGGTCGAATTTTCTATATCACGCACTGATTTTGAGATATATGAAAATTACGATTTTGGGCACTTTTGAGGCACTTTTTGGGATTGTTTCATTATCTCCCTTTGGAAATATTCATCCTTGAATGTCAAAGGAAGGTATATGAGAGACGTAAACATGACAATTTCATCCACATAAGGATACAACAACACACTTAAACATCATTTCAAAAATTTCAACATAAGTGTAAAATCATCATGAACTTTGTCAACATAAACATGAATCCATGCAAAGGTCATGGGCTGAACTTTGACTTGAAATCGCATAGGGGACTTAGAGTTAGTACCTTAGAATTGAATAGATTGGAATAGATAAGGATATCACTTTTGCATGTCCACTTCAGCCTCCCATGTAGCACTTTCGACTTGTTGATTCTTCCAAAGGAGCTTAACGAAAGCAACATCCTTCTTCCTTAGCCTCTTCACTTGCCTATCCTAGATCTCTACTGGAACCTCCTCATAAGTCAAGTTGTCTTCAACTACACCCATGACATCCAATGGAACAATAACATTCAGATTACCCACGTACTTCCTCAACATAGACACATGAAACACCGAATGAACCAAATTCATTCACTAGGCAGCTCCAAATCATAAGCTACCTTACCAATCCTCCTCATTACCCTATAAGGACCCACATATCTAGGACTCAACTTGCCTTTCTTACAAAAACGAACCACACCCTTCATGGATGAAACCTTCAAATAGACCCAATCACCAATTTTGAATTCAAGATCCCTTCTCCTCACATCGGCAATAGGACCTTTGGTGACTTTGGGCCATCTTTAACCTTTCTCTAATCATCCTAACCTTCTCAATAGCCTCCATAACTAGATCTGGACCTAGCAATGCCACCTCTCCTACCTCAAATCACCTAACCGGTGATCTACAACATCTACCATAGAGAGCCTTAAAAGGAGCCATACCGATGCTAGAATGGTAGCTATTGTTATAGGCAAACTCAATAAATGGAAGATGATCATCCCAACTACCCTTAAGCTCCAATACACAAGCCCTAAGCATATCCTCAAGGTTCTTTCGGCTTGGCCATCCGTTTGAGGGTGAAAGGCCATACTAAGTTTAACTCTTGTATTGAGACCACTTTAAAAGGACCTCCAAAAATGTTAAGTAAATTGAGCACCACGATCCGATATGATGGACAAAAAGACCCCATGCAACCTCACCAAGTCATGAATGTAAAACCTAGCATAATCTTCAGCCCCATATATGGTCTTAACCAGTAGAAAGTGAGCCAATTTCATCATCCTATCAACCAAAACCCAAATTGAATCAAAATCCTTTCTAGTCTTTGGCAACCCAATCACAAAATCCATATTAATCTCCTCCCACTTCCAAGTAGGAATCTCTATGTCTTGTGCTAGGCCACCCGGTCTTTGGTTCTCGGCTTTGACTTGTTGACAACTATGACAACCAGAAACAAATTTGGCAATGTCTCTCTTCATACCTCCCTACCAGTACACCTCTCTCAAATCTCTATACATCTTAGTAGAATCGGGGTGAACAGAATAGGAGGAACCATGCATGAGCTTCATCAAGAATCCTTTCTCTCAAGTCATCAACACAAGGCACACATAACCTACCTTGGTATCTAAGGGTACCATCTCCCCCTTGGGAGAAAACCTACACCTTACCTTCTTTAACAAATGCCTTCAATTCTAACAAAATGGGGTCAAGATCTTGCTTAGCTTTCACCTCCTCACATGAAGATTTAGAGCCATCAACTACCACAACACCCTCATTATCCACCTTTTCCAACCTAACTCCCAATCTAGCCAACCGATGGACCTCCCTAGCCAACCCTTTTCCACCATCATAAAAATGAGCTAGGTTACCCATAGACACCCTACTCAAAGCATCGACCACTATATTAGCCATACTGGGATGATAATGCACACTCATGTCATAATCTTTAAGAAGTTCTAACCACCTTCTTTGCCTCAAATTAAGATCTTTTTGTGTGAAGATATACTGGAGACTCTATGATCGGTGAACACATCAACATGCACCCCATACAAATAATGACGCCAAATCTAGGAGCGGACACGAGCTTGTCTTTCAATGTTTGGGAACTCTTTTCACACTCATCGGTCCACACAAATTTGGCCTTCTTTTGAGTCAGCTTGGTCGTAGGGAAAGCAATAGAAGAGATCCCATTCACGAACCTCCGGCAGTAACCCGCCAAGCCCAAGAAGCTCCTAATATCCGACGGGGTCAATGGCCTAGGTAAATTTTTAATCACATCTATCTTTTTAGGATCCACCTTGATACCATCCCCCGACACCACATGATCTATGAAGACAACTTCTTTTAACCAAAATTCACATTTCTCATGCTTACCATATAACTTCTCTTCCCTCAATCTTTGTCCTCTTCACTGTATGAATAGATCAAAATAGCATTAATGAAGACCACAACAAACGAATCAAGGCATGGTTTGAAGACCCTATTCATAAGATCCATGAAGATAGCCGGTGCATTGGTCAACCAAAAAGACATCACCACAAACACGTAATGCTCATACCTAGTCCGAAATGTCATCTTAGGAATATCACACTCCCTCACCTTGACTTGATGGTACCCAGACCAAAGATCTATCTTAGAGAAGTGGTTAGCCCCCTGCAATTGGTTAAACAAATCATCAATCCTTGGAAAAGGATACTTATTCTTTATGGTGACCCTAATAAGTTATTGGTAGTCAATACACATTCTAAGGGACCTATCCTTCTTCTTCACAAATAACACTAGAGCACCCCAAGGTGATTGGGTAGGCTTAATGAAATCCTTCTCCAACAAATCCCTCAATTGCTCCTTCAACTCTTTTAAATCCGCCGGGGCCATGCGGTAAGGGGTAATAAAAATGGGTTGAGTATCGGGAAGGAGGTCTATACCAAAATCTATTTGTCTTTCGGGAGGAACACCAGGAAGGACATTTGGGAAGATGTCTAGGAACTTATTTACAATCGGAACCGACTCTATTGAAGGGACTTTGGACTCCACATCCCTAACCCTCACAAGATGATAGAGACACCCCTTAGAGATCAACTTATGGGCTTTAATGCAAGAGATAAATTTACCCTTGACCACCATATCATGACTTTCCCACTCAAGAACGGGCTCATTTGGAAATTGAAATTTGACCTTACGGGTTCTACAATCAATAGAGGCATAGTATACATGCAACCAATCCATCCCAAGCACGACATCAAAATCCACCATTTCCAACTCAACAAGATCACAAGGCAATAACTTATGCAAAATGCAAATGGGACTATTTCTATAAACCTGTCTAGAAACAATAGATGCACAAATAGGAGTAGACACCTCATAAGACTCACACAACAATTTGGGCTCTACATGAAACTTTTTGGCAATAAAGGAGGTAATAAAACAAAGAGTGGCACCTGGATCAATCAATGCATACACATCAAAATTAAGGACTTTTAACGTACCGGTGACGACATCGGGAACCTCCTCAACCCTTTGCCTCCCTTGGAGTGCATAGAGATGATTTTGCCTTGAGGCACCACCTTGTTGGCTACCTCTCCCCAAAGGAACCACATTTATACCTTGTGGATGAACCTCCTTACGCTTGTTGCTATTACGGGGACAATCAATCTTTTTGTGACCCACTTCTCCACACCCATAACATGCATTATTGTCTCTCAAACATGGGCCCACATGACCCTTACCACATTTTGGACACATAGCAGTTGGTACCACACCACCTTTACCCTGGGCCCTTGGGAAGTCATTGGCAAACCCACTATTAGAAGCATGAGAAGACCCTTGGCTTTGATCGAACCGGCCACCCTTTCGACTTTGGAACTTTCCCTCAAAACGGACCCTCTTGGCCTCATAACTCCTCCTCCTCCTCAACTATTCCTCCTCCACTTGTTCAGCATAGGTTATCAAACGGGATAAATCCATGTCACCAATCAACATAGCGGACTGGCATTCCTCACTCACTAAATCAGGTACACCCATCACGAACTTGTTCATTCTAGACCTTGGGTCGACAACCTAGTGGGGAGCATATTTAGAGAGTTGATTAAACTTGCGGGCATGCTCCCTCACACTCATAGACCATTGTCTCAAATTCATAAACTCCACCATCTTGGCCTCCCTAAGCTCAAGAGGAACGAACCGATTAAGAAAAGCCACCTTGAACTCCTCCTAAAGCACCACGTTATTGATTCTCTTCTCCTCCTTCCATTGATTAAACCATATTTATGCTACCTTCTTGAGTTGGCAGGACACCAACTCCACTTTCTCTTCTGATCTAACACACATGATGCTAATACCTTATAGATCTCATCAATGAACTCTTAAGTGTCCTCCTCTACCTTACACCCATAGAATTCCGGTGGGTTCATCCTCATGAAATCCCTCACCTGAGATGCGATAGTAGGAGCATGGGGGCTTGGGCCCCTTGGTTGGCTTGGTTATCCACTACTTGTGCTAGCAAAGTGAGAGTATCCCAGACCTCAGCATGAGCTGGACTCTCCTTCCTCTTGTGTTAAGCAAAATCTAGCATAGCAAAGAACAATCCTTGGGAGGGGGGGATACCTTACTTTAACTCTGTAGCACGACTTAGAACATGAAGAAGGGAAACATTTCCTAAAAAGTCTCATAGCCTCTTACTCATAATTGTGGTGCACAACACAACCATGAATAGGACTCTAATTGACGCGGTGTGTTGGATGCCGAGGAGGGTAACAACCTAGTGCTCTAATAGCAAGTTTGTCACGACCCAAGCCTAAGGTCTAGACATGACACGATGAATGGGGAACTCGAAGGAACCCCAAACAAGCCTCTTAACATATCATTACACATCCTTGGTCGCGAAAGCAATTAAACGACGTAATTAGATTAGAAATAAGGAAAAAGGGAATCTTTCATAGCATAAACATCAAACAAGAGAGTCATAGCTTAATATATAACATATCTAACAACACCTTTAATACTTAGATAGGAGAGGGGTTCAAGACAAGCAATTGGGCTCACCCTCAAAAGTCAATACATACATAAAAGAAAGATAGCCTTAGTACATAGCATGAGATCATAGACATTATCCCCGAAATGAAGGACTCACCAACTAGCTTGAGAGAAATTGTACTAGCCACATGGAGGAAGATACTCAAGTGGGGCCCCGTTTCCTACATAGTGACATCATGTAGGCATAGAGTATGCGTTAGTATGTTTGAATGTACTAAGTATGTAGGATGCAATGCAACAAGAGATAAGCGACATAATCAAAATGCATAAGCATAGGCAATGAGTAGCATATAACAATATGGCATGCATGGATGATGCTTGAGGTAAATCATGCTTACATAGAACATAATGCATGTGTAATAAGAGACCATGATTATAGAGTTCATAGTTTATGAAGGTACAAATACCTTGATTGGTTGGTGGATCGTCTCACCCTACCATCCATGGTGATTGAGGTACAAATCCCTCAATCCGATTATCAAGGTACAAACCCCTTGATTGGTTGGTGGATCATCGCACCCTACCACCCCTGGTGATTGAGGTACAAACCCCTCAACATGGTTATCAAGGTACAAACCCCTCAACATGGTTACCTAGGTTCTTAATTCTTTGAGTCAGACATGGTCAATTTCCCACACTACATAGGAGAATATCATATGCATACATTCCTTTCATCATCATAAAGTCATTCAACTCATAAGACATGCATTGGACCTTTAATTCCTCAAGAAACCATAATCGGATATTTTATGAAACACTTGGCGGGTGTGTAAAGTTAGTGAAAAGTCATGCAATATAGATATGAAATCATGCAAGAAGAACCAATGTAAAACCATTCATAAGTACATGATAGATATACACCAAAACCCTTTATCAAATCCCATAATAGATCTTAGATCCATAGCTCAAAACATGCTAAAACAGTCACAATTTCATGAAACCCCAGCATAGTTCATAGTAAAATTCATAGTAAGTAAGACCCGTAAGTAAATCAACTTAAAGTTATGCAATTTAAGTAAAAATGAAGCTTAGACTTCATGGGTGAAAGGACCCATGAATGAAACCCACATTCCTTGACTTTGGAGAACTCCTTGGTTAAGATTAAAATGAGACTTGAAGCTCGCATGAATTCCTTAAGATGCAAAAGAGACATGACCCTTGAATTTTGAGGTGAAATATTGTCTAAGTGTTTGAGAGAGTATTGGGGAATGTCTTGGATGAATGAAGGTGAAATATGGCTAACATAGGTGTTTTTACGCATGGGAAGGCTTAGGCCCATGACCCAAAAGCCTTGTGCTGAGATAAGAAACATTGGCAACAAAGTACATAAATTCGTGTCTGGTCCGCGACACAGACCTATCGTGGAGGAGTTTTTACACTGGTCCGTGCTGGAGGCGCATCACGGCACCATCACGGACAAACACTAGACAAGGGATTTTCGAAAAATCGAAATTGTGATTCATTTGCTCTAAAATTAGGGTTAGACCTATTCCCCACTCAATTTTTCCCCCTAATCAAGAATACAAAGTCAGATTTTTGATATCACCCATGGATTTTGAGATATATGAAAATTACGATTCTGGGCAATTTCGAGGCACATTTTCGGTAATTTTTAGGGTCGTTTCACTGCCGACCAATTTTTCTATTTTGTTTAGGACTTAATTATAATTATATAAATAGCACTTTTAGGTTATTTTTCAAGAGTGGATGTCAATATTCAGTAGTTTTAGGGTTTGTACTTGAAGAACTCAATACTTGAAAGAGAAGATTGTGAGAAAACACTTGTAGGTAAACTTGATCGTGAAGCTTGTGATTCTCATACTTCTTGAGTTTGCTTATCTTAATTCAATTGTGTAGGTACTTAATTATGTTTTCTCAATTCATAATTTCTTCATCTACACATAGCATGAGTAGCTAAATCCAGAACTAAGGTTGTGGGAACCATGAAGAACTAACAAAGTAAACCTGGATAATTTACAATTCATAGATTGGGTATATGCATGTCTTAATCAATTGTCTTCATTTTTCATGTTTTCTAGTAGTCGCCAACATTAGAACCCACCTAGTATTACTGACTTGACCAAGGTAGTAATGAACGAAAAAAGAGATTGATTAATAGGATTCGATTGATGTGTTCTCGTCTAATTAATCGAATTGGGCCAAGGGAAGGTTGTACTAAGACTTATAGGTAATGATTAGTATTGCACACTATGGAGAGGGACCAAGTCGCATAGTGAAATTCGCCTCTCACATTTGACCAAAGGGTTTGGTGAAGTTAAATTACTGTCCTTCATACTATACACTAGATAAGAATTGGGTTATCCAGTGATACTAAGTTGGGAAATCTTGGGGAACACAATACCCTAGTTGCTCTCTATTATTGATTGTTTCTCGTGATAGTAAGTTTAGTTTACTTTCTTATTGATTATTGCAAAAAAACCCTTTGGAGAATTGAGTTGGTTAACTACTTGAATTGCTCATTGGTGAATTTGTCTTGAGTCTACGTATTCCCTGTGGGTTCAACCCTAACCTTGGTTAGGTTTATATCTTGACA
Source organism: Solanum medicagineum (assembly GCA_026153255.1). Taxonomy (NCBI): domain Eukaryota; kingdom Viridiplantae; phylum Streptophyta; class Magnoliopsida; order Solanales; family Solanaceae; genus Solanum; species Solanum medicagineum. Next base: position 12,232 of record JAPFFP010080807.1, on the reverse strand, counting down.
ATGACTGCTTTATCCTTTAAAAAAGCGGTGTAACTTGCGCAATATCAATAAGCATAAGACAAACCAACTTGTTCATAATTTGACGATGGCACAATGTTATTTGCTTGATATGTTTAGTCACAACACTTAAAATTAAACCAATGAAATTTATACAAGATATCAGAGCTAGGCATTTACGTTTTAGAGTATTGTTTTGATTCTTCAAATTGCTTCGCAGGAGAAAACTACTTAATGAATCTAAAAGTACCATTTGGTGTCATTTGAAAAAAATATGTTAAGATAGATGCGTTGAGAAGCAAATCCATCGGCTATTTGACATATGACGCCTGCAAGTAGACTTTTGACTTAAGGCATGTACAAACTTATGGATATAAGTATCCAATTAGCTTGAGAGACTCGAAGCTATTATTAGATATGCTCATGAAAAGTCATGATTGGTAGCACATATTGAGTTTATTTAATACAAGGATGAGAAATTTTTGAACACCAGAAGAGGGTTCTAGTGAGTAAAGACATGAAGATGTGTATTACCAGTTATATTGCTTTTGGACTAGAGGTTGATTATGCCAAACATAGTTGGTGTGAAAGAAGGTATGCTTGAGGAAGCCATGACTTAAATACATTGTATATACTAAATCCATTGGGATGTATCATTACTTGAAGAAATTGTACTGATGAAAACGTACAAAAGAAAGATATTGCTAACTTTGTTTCTTGTTGATTGGCTTGTGAATATGTTAAAGGTGAGTATAAGCTACCTAATAGGATAACTACTACAGTTTCAGATCCCAGAAAAAAAATCAGAAAGAGTTAGTGTTGAATTTATGATCAAACTACCTCAACTCCTTAGGGGTTACACCTATGTGTGCTCTGTTAGGTAGTTACGAAAAAAACTATGTGTAATCAGTGATCGACAGTATTATTTTTGATAAGTTAGAACTTAATTGTGGTAAAAATCATGATTAGAGAGTCTATGTTGACAGTGTATTAATTCTAAGTGCGTGTGAGTTTATTGCGTGATTCCTATACTGTGTTTCAATTCAGAACCTTCACTGTTACTCTGATTGATATTGTAGGATAGTTGGTTAGGAAAAGATCATAGGTCACAATTCGTATTAGTCCACTTAGCCTAAAAATAACCAACCAAATGCTTTATGTATCTCTTGAACCTAATGTTTGAGCCTTACAGGTACCTTTTTCTTTGTAGACGCCTGAGTAACCTACCACAACACTGGCCTAGGGCCTCAGAGTGACATGGAGAATAGGAACCCGAGAATCCCCAAACAAGCCTCGTAGCACCCATTTACGTGTCATCGGTTCAGAAGCATATAATTGAATAACAAGCACATAGTTGTAAGGGACAGGTAAGTATGACTCACACTATGGGGATGCCAAAAGGATAGGGATTTACATAGATTCACATAACACATAGCATATAGGAACTAAGGGATGGGTAAGTATGACTTACGTTATGGGGATAAAAGGGACTTAGGACTTTCCACATTTCCATATCTTATCATGAACATATTAACATCAACAACATGAGGTAGATATAGTCACAGTCTCCATCAATAATTAGCATAACACATACATGGAGTTTACATGATGTCCAACAATATCTAGACTTCATAGAATAGGACGGGGGCCAAGACATGTCCCGAGTTTCCCCTCAAAGTAAAGATATAAGTAATATAATGTAATAGGTAGATATAATATGGGTCTTGTCCTTGGAGTAAAAGACTCACCACTAGCAAGCTCACAATCCAATCTAACCATCAAGAGGTAGATGAAGATAGTCTTCGGTCCCTACATAGTTAGATCATGTAGGCAAAAGTATGCGGTAGTACGTTTGAATGTACTAAGTATGCGGGTATGCAAATCCTTATGAACATCTTAACTTGCAATGAATACTAGATGGCAAGGGCACATATATAGAAAGAAGTATATAGAAAAGAATGTAATATCAATATACTATGAAAACCATGATGCATAAATGCCAAAAATACTTTGTACATAGCAGGCTTATGACCTCAATCGACATAAGACCAAGTGAGCTATAACTTGGAACTCCGTTGTCTTCCTCACAAAGGATAAAGAAATGACCTACTTGCCAAAGGTAGATCCTTGTTATAATCATCTCATATAGGTGCATAAACATGAACCTATGCTAGGCACATAGCTATGGGAAAGGACACTTTATATAAGGACCCCTTCGGTCGAGCCCTTACCTCCAATTCCATTTGGTGCTAAGTCAACAACCCACAAGAATACATATATATATATATATGTGATTGAAAAAATGGCATAAGTCTTACAAATCATTTTCATGCATATGTAGGTTTAAAAGCCAAATATATTTCATAATTATGCATACTTCAGCCAAAAAGCGAAATATATTTCATAATTATGCATACTTCATCCAAAAAGCCAAATCATACTTCATGTCATACTTTCATCCATAGGAGCTCCTTGTTCTTGTACATAGTGGTGTAAGCACCCATAATTTCTGAAAGAACCATATCATAGACATTATGTGATCACAGGTCATGTCATAACTATACTTGTCTTGAAAACATAGTCATAATCATAATTGGGTCTTGATCCATATCATAAATCTCATGAAAATCAATGCTCATGCATTCATGGCAGGATGAATGAATTGCATGGGTATTAGGAATTCATAGTTAAATCATCATGATAAAATGAAATCATACAAAATTCTTGAAGAAATCATCAATTAAAGCACACTTGAGATTACCTATGCCTAGATTCAACATTTAAAGGGAAATGCATATCCAAACCTTAATAATATTAATGCAATTCGACATAATAGGGCTTGAATCACTTTAAAAACACACACACAAAAAAAAATACAACCCATTTCTCAATTTGATCAAATCAACAATAATTTAAAAAATCCATATTCAAAATAAGCTTGAAATTCATAATTTAAGAAGCAAGAAATCCTTGGGGTCTTCATGATTAAAAAAAATCATGAATTAGTCCCACATACCTTAGATAGCTAGAAATATTAAGAAAAATTTGATTTGAGAAGAAGACCCTCCTTGAATTTCCAAGTTGAATCTTCAATGTCATACTTGGAGGGAATTCCTAGAAGAGAGACATTTCTAGAGTTCTAAGTGTAGTGAATGAAATTGAATAACGATGAAGGAATCAGGGTGGGCATGGTATGGTACATACCGAATACCATATTGAAACCGAATTATTTCATACCGTGGTATGGTAATTATGGTATTTGGTATAGTTATAATTATTTTTGGTATTCGGAATGATATTTGGTATTTAAAAAATAAATATCAAAACACCGTATACCATATCAAAATATAATGTATGTGTATATATATATATGTTAAATTTTAAATTATTTTTAATATATGTAGAGCTTTTGGAAGAGCCTTGATAGTCCAGTTAAAACTCCCATTACTGACTGTGTTAAAGAAAATTTTGAGAAAAATAAATTTGAAAGCATTGATTAGCTTTTGTATTATTCATTGTCCACAAATACATATAGTGTTTGATCACTTAATTGATTAGCTTGAGGCATTTTTAACATTATTAAAGTTATACTTCTTTATTATATGAGTATATTAATACAAAGTCAAATTAATTATGTTTACTAAACAACCATACCGTAAAATACTGAAACTGAAATTAGAAATACCGAACCATACCGAGCTAAATTGGAATGGTAATGGTATCATATTTTTAGATGCTGAAAACTGAAAATACCAGATAGAATTTTTAAATACCATACCATACCGTACCATGCCCACCCCTATAAAGGAGTACAGGTCTTTTCAACGGTTTATGATAGGTTAGAAAGTCACAAACGACCCTTAAAAATAATCGAAATTATGAGAAAGCCATTAATGAACCGAGCACCAAAAAGTGCCCAGGGGTCTCGTGGTAGGGCATCACGGTGCGTACAAGGGAGCACGGACTGTACAAGGGTCCGTGGTAGGGATCCTCAGACACTTAGAATATTTTCAGACTAAGGACGTTTTCACTGAAGGCTTCACGATCCATACAAAGGTTCACTGATCATACAACAGTCCATACAAAGGTTCACTAATCATACAACAGTCCATATAAATGACCCGGGTTCTGAGACGATAATTTTATACTTAGAACCATATTTTAGGAAAAGAGCTTCACAAAATACCCTACCACGGCTCGTGGTAGGTTGCACGAGACCCCATCACGGATCGTGGTGGGCTGCACAACCTGTACAAGGTCTCGTGGTGGTTGCCTTAGATAATTTCTTGGCTTGAAGGCTGGGGCACCTTCCACGAGCCCCTCCCATGGCCAGTGGTGAGGACTATGGCTCTTGGGTGGTGCCATGGATGACCACCTAGCCTAAAACTCCTTCTTAAGCCACATAAAGCCATACACGTGCACCCTATGGGTCACAACCTTCGAAAAATTGACTTTAACAATCGATAAGGTCTCACGAGGTTTGGGTCCTTACATCATATCCCCCTCGGGAACTTTCATCCTCAAATGAGAAACGAACTAGCTTGAAAGGCTTGACTTGAGCATGAGACATTTCAACATAGGAACACAATACATAAATCATTTCTTGAAAGTCATAAAATCATTAAAACTCATGTCAGAACATCCTTTAAATCATTTTTGTGTACATATATGCATGTCGTATCATGAAACATAAGAGTGAAAGAATTAGGACCATTTAGAATAGGAAGAACCTAATACCTTAGGCTTGAGTAGATTGGAAAAGATGGGCTATCGCCTCATCATGTCCATCTCCACCTCCCATGTAGTACTCTCCATATGTTGATTCCTCAAAGCACTTTAACCAAAGCCGTTTCTAGTTGCAAAGCCATTTTACTTGTATATCCAAAATTTCAACAGAACCTCTTAAAAAGTTCTCTTTCAACCTCAACACCTTCCAACGGCACAATCAAGCTAGGATCACCAATCAACTTCCTCAAATTGACACATGGAAAATCGAGTGAATAGAACTCATATCCAAAGGGAAATCTAATCTATAGGCCACCTTGTCAATCCGCTCAACTATCTCATAAGGACCTACATACCGGGGGCTTAATTTTCCTTTTTTACTGAGATTCATTATACCCTTCATAGGTGAAACCTTCATATATACCTAATCGCCAAAAAAAAACTCAAGATCCCTCTTTCTAACATCTGAATATGACTTTTGATAACTTTGAGCCATCTTCAGCCTTTCCCTAATCAACCTCACCTTTTCCATGGCCTCCAACACCAAATACGGGCCAAAAATGCCATCTTACCCAACTTAAACCATCCCACCAGGGATCTATACCTTCTCGCATATAAAGCCTCAAACGGTGCCATACCATTGCTAGCATGAAAACTATTGTTGTAGGAGAACTCGATAAGTGGTAGGTGATCATCCTAATTTTCCCTGGAATTCCAACACATAAGTCCTCAACATGTCCTCCAAAGTTTGAATTGTCCTGATAGCTTGTCCTTCAATTTGAGGATGGAAAATCGTACTTAACTTCACCTTCGTGCTAACCCCTTTTTGAAATGATTTCCAAAAATGAGAAGTAAGTGCCACGTTCTAATATAATAGACATAGGCACACTACGCAACCTAACCAACTCTCAGATATACAACCTTGTATAATCTTCGGCATTAAAACTAGCCTTGATCTGTAATAAATGAGCCGATTTAGTCATCCTATCAATGATAGCCCAAGTAGAATCAAATTGCTATGGGCAAACAACCACAAAGTCCATATCCACATCTTCCCAATTCCAAGTAGGAATCTCAATATCTAGAGCCAAACCAATGGCCTTTTGATGTTTTACCTTTACTTGTTGACAATTAGGACATTTGAATACAAACTTGGCTATGTCCTTCTTCATACCATGCCACCAATATACATCCTTCACATCCCAATACATTTTAGGGGATCTCGGATGTATAAAGTAATGTGAGTTATAGGCTTTACTCATGATCACCTCTCTAAGAGTATCAACATCTGAAACACACAACTGATCTTGATATCAAAGTATACCATCTCGCCTTCGGGAGAAAATCTCAACCTTGTTTTAAGCAACCAACTTCTTCAACTCAACTAAAGATGAATCCAGGTCTTGTTTCGCCTTTGACATCAATAACCACAGAAGTCTCAGCCCTATTCAAAACATGACTGCCACCCTCCTTAGAGTCAACCAACTTAATACCCAATCTAGCCAAGCGATGAACATCTTTTACCAATTCTTTCATTCCCTCATCAACATAGGCCACACTACCCATAAATAGCCTAGTAAGAGCATCGACTACAATATTTGCCTTGACAGGATCATATTAAATACTCATGTCATAATCTTTAAAAACTTTCAACCACCTTCTTTGCCTCAAGTTAAGATCTCTTTAGGTGAACACATATTGTAAAATCTTGTGATCGGTGAACACATCGATATGAACCCTATATAAATAATATCACCAAATCTTCAAAGCAAACACCATGACCGCCAACTCATGTTTATGAGTCAGATAATTTTGTTCATGCATCTTCAGTTATATTAATACATAGCTTTCCATGTTGCATGACCACACAATCCAACCCAATTTGAGAGGCATCACAGTACACCACAAACTCGTCTAAGCCGTTCGATAAAATCAAAACAGGAGTCGTTGTAAGCCGATCCTTCAAAGCCAGAAAACTCTTGTCACCCTCATCCAATCATATAAACTTGGCCTTCTTTTGAATTAACTTAGTCAATAGAGATGTAATGGATGAGAGACCTTCAAAAAACCTCCGACAATAACCAGCCAACTCAAGGAAGCTCCGAATATCAGAAGGAGTCAATGGTATAGGCTGATTCTTCATGACTTTAGTCTTTTTTGGGACAACCTTAATTCCATCACCGGAAATCACATGACCAAGAAAAGCTACTTCACCCAACCAAAACTCACATTTACTGAACTTGGCAAATAATTTTTTCTCTCTCAAAGTTTGAAGAACCAACCTCAAGTGATCCATGTGCTCGTGCTTACTTCAAGAATAAATCAGAATATCATCATGAAGACTACCACAAAACTATCAAGAAATGGCTTGAACACTCGATTCATAAGATCCACAAACAAAGTTGGAGCATAGTTAAACCAAATGACATCACCACAAATTCAAAATGCCCAAACCTAGTTCGAAAAGCAGTTTTAGGAATATCACACTCCCTCACCCTCAACTAATAATGACCGAAACAGAGGTCAATCATTGAGAAATGGGTAGCTCTTTGAAGTTGATTAAGCAAGTTGTTGATCCTTGGCAATGAATATTTATTCTTGATGTTCACCTTATTCAATTGTCTATAGTTAATGCGCATTTGAAGTGACCCATCTTTCTTTATCACGAATAATGCAGGAGTATCCCGATGAGATATACTTGGCCTAATAAAGCCTTTTGCCAATAGATCCTTCAAGTGATACTTCAACTCCTTTTTCAGCTGATGCCACACGATAAAGAGGAATAAACTAAGTATCCAGAAGGATGTCAATGCCAAAGTTTACTTCCCTTTTGAGGGGAATACCAGGAAATTCTTCCGTAAAATATTTAGAAACTCATTAACCACTAGAATCGACAAAAAGTAGGTGACTTAGACTCCACATCTCTAACCCTCACAATATGATCGGTGCACCCTTTATGAATCATTTTTTGGGCTTTGAGATATGAAATAAACCGACCCTTAAAAAAAGAGTCATCACACTCCCACTCAAAAATAGGCTCATTCAAAAACTAAAATTTGTCCTTGCGAGTTCTACAGTTAATGGAGGCATAAGAAGCATGTAACTGATCCATCCTGAAAAGCCCCAAAAATGTGCCTCGAAAATGCCCATAATCATAAATTTCATATATTTCCAAATCTGTGCGTCATATTAAAAATTCAACTTCATATTCGTTTTCAGAGGGAAAAATTGAGTGGAAAATGGGTATAACCCCGATTTTGGAGGAACCATAGCAAAAAATAATTTCTCAAAAATTTCAATTTCCAATAGCGACCGCGCTCTGGCTGCGATGCGCCAGGGGTGCAGATCGGTGTTAATGTTTCCCTGAAATCTTATTTCAGCCCAAGGTCCTTGGGGTCATAGCCCCATGCCCACTTATGCTTAAAAATACCTATACTTAGCCATTTTTCAACTCTATATCACTCAAGACCCTCTCAAAACCCTCTATAACACTTAACCAAATATTTTATCCAAATTCAAATGTCTCAAGCTTAATTTCGGATCTCAAGAACTCTATTCAAGATTCAAGTCTCCTTCAAGACTACATCAAGAAAACCCAAGTTTGCGGAATGTGGGTTTCAATCATTGGGTCCTTTCACCCATGGTTCCCAACCTTCCTTTTTATGAAAATTGCATGTTTTCAAGATGGATTATCTATGAGTACCTCTTATTATGAATTTTGATTATAAACTATGTTGGGGTTTCATAAAATATTAATTGTTTATGCATGTTTTGAGCTATTAACCTATGACCTATTATGAGACTTGATAATGGATTTCAAGGTATCTTACTTGAGGATTTTACTATGTGTTGGTGGGTTGATTTACATTGAGTTTACTCATACTACTTCACTCTTGAATTGCATGATTTTGAACTAGCATTACACACCCTCCAAGTGCTTGATAAAATGTCTTGATAAAGATTCTTCAATTATTGATCTATTACATGGTTTATGAGTCAAGGGACTTTATGATGATTAAGGGATTGTATGTACGTGTTGAATTCATGTAAAGTATCTATGGTGTTACAAGTTGACCATACCTTATTGGGGGTTGACATGCCCAATCACTTTGCTGAGGGGGTGACATGCCTCAATCACCTTGTAAGGGGATGACATGCCCGTACTACCTTGTTGAGGGGTATGTACCTCAATCACTTTATCGGGAGGTGACATGCCCATACTACTATGTTGAGGGGTATATACCTTGACCACCTTGTCGGGTGGTGACATGCCCGTACTACCATGTTGAGGGTTCGACACCTCAATCACTTTCCAAGGGGTGAAATGCCTTGGATTCCAAGTAATAGCTTGTTTGGTCTATGATTATGGTCTTTTCCTACAGATGTGTAATCTATATTGGCAAGTTATATGATTTACAAGCATGTTTTGCCTCAAGAATTTATGATGCGCCATATTGATATTATACTTATCCATTTCTTATGATTATGCATTTTGACCATGTTGCCTATGTCTTGTTGCATTGCATCCTACATACATAGTACATTCAAATGTACTAACGCATACTCTATGCCTACATGATGTTACCATGAGGAGTCGGAGCACCTCTCAATCATCCTCTATGTGGCTAGTTCGGTGCTTTGTAGATATGCTTTGGTGAGTCCTCAAGTCCGAGGACGTTATCTATGTTACTCTTTCCTTTTTGTTATTTACTTATATCGAACACTTGATACTATGAGGGTGATCCTAGAAAGTGACTTGATCCCCCCTCCAATCTTTGTTTAGAGGTGTTGTTGGAACAACTGATGTACTTATGCTTTGAGCGACTATTTTATTCTATATAAATATCAAGACTTCCCTTTGTCTCGATTTCCTTACTTATATCTCTTGTTCTTATTTATTTTGCTTTCATGACCAAAGATGTGTGTATGATATGCTAAAAGGCTTGTTTAGGGTCCCTTTGGGCTTCCATTTGCTGTGTCACGTCTAGGCCCTACTTTTGGGTTATGACAAACTTGATATGAGAGCACTAGGCTATTAATGATCCTCGAAATCCCATATACCGTTTTGATTAGATTTTTATTCATGGTTGTGAAGTGAACCACAACCATGAGTGAGAGGCTATGAGGCATTTTAAGAAGTATTCTCTTTCTTCATGATCTATGTCATCATATAGAAGTTAAGGTAAAGCTTTCCTTCTCACGAATTTTCTTTGATATTTTAAGTTAAAGAGAGCTCATTCACCTGAGGATCAACCGGCCCCTCCCGCTCTTCAAGCTCCTGAGATGGGGGAGTGGCCTGTGATGAGTTTTGAGATGCTATAACCATGTTGGCTCATGCTATGACCAACCAAATCAACCAAAGGGCCCAAGCTCCTACTCTGGCCTTAAGGGTGAGGGATTTTACTAGGATGAATCCATCGGAGTTCCATGGGTCCAAGGTGGATGAGGGTCACCAAGAATTTATTGATGAGGTGTATAAGGTGTTGTCCATTATGGGGGATAACTCGAAGGAGAAAGCGGAGTTGGCGGCCTACCAACTCTAAGGGGTGGCTCAAATATGGTTCACTCAATGAAAGATGGAGAAGGAGAATGATAATGTTATTCTTTGGGAAGAGTTCAAAGCAACATTTCTCCACTGGTTCTTTCCTGTAGAGCTAAGGGAGGCAAAGATGATGGAGTTTATGAATCTAAAGCAATGGTCTACGAGTGTGAGGGAGTACGCCCTCAAATTCAACCAACTCTCCAAGTATACCCCATAATTAGTTGCCGAGCCGAGGTCAAGGATGAACAAATTTGTGTCGGGAGTGTCCAACTTTGTCAATGAGGAGTGTTGAGCCGCCATATTAGTGGGTGATATGGATTGGTCTTGCCTCATGACATATGCCGAACAACTAGAGGGGAAAAATCTTAGGAAGAGAAGAAGTAGTGAGGCCAAGAGGGCCCTTTTTGAAGGTGAATTCCAAAATCCCAAGGGTGGGCGGTTTCCTCAAAGCCACAAGTTCCAAGGCCAAGGATCTTCCAATGCTCCTAATAAAAGGTTTGCTAATGACAACCCAAGGGTCCAAGGTGGTGGTGTGGTGCCTAACCCTATGTGCCAAAAGTGTGGTAGAAGCCATAATGGCCCTTGTTTGAAGAACACTAATGCTTGCTATGGTTGTGGTGAAGTGGGTCATAAGGTGATTAACTGTCCTCGTAATCAAAACAAGGGTAGAGATGGTCGTCCACAAGGACAAGGTACAAATACAGGTCTAAAGAGAAGAGGAGGCCAACAAGGGGGTGCTCCAAGGCCAAATAGATTCTATGCTCAAGGGATACAAGGGGTAGATGAGGTGCATGATGTCATCACGGGTGTGTTAAAGGTTTTTTATTTTAATTTGTATGCATTGATAGACCTGGTGCCACTCTTTCTTCTATTACTCCTTTTGTTGCCAAAAAGCTTCATGTTAGTCCCGAAGTGTTGTGTGAGCCTTATGAAGTGTCTACCCCCATTGGTGAGTCCATTGTTGCTAAAAAAAGTCTATAGGAATTATCCTTTGTTCATTTTGCATAAAATCTTGCCTTATAATTTTGTTGAGTTGGATATGGTAGATTTTGATGTCATTCTTGGGATGGATTGGTTGTATGCATATTATGCTTCTACTCATTGTAGAACCCATAAGGTTGAATTTCAATTCCCAAATGAATCCGTCCTTGAATGGGAAAGTTGTGATGTGGTAGTCAAGGGTAGATTCATTTATAGTCTTAAAGCCCAAAAGTTGATCTTTAAGGGGTGTCTCTATCAATCTTGTGAGGGTTAGGGATGTTGCGTCCAAAGTCCTTCTTATAGAATCGGTTCCGGTGGTTAGTGAGTTCCTTGATGTCTTTCCCGATAAACTTCCCGGTGTTCCTCCCAAAAGGAAAATAGACTTTGGTATAAACCTCCTTCCTGACACTCAACCCATTTCTATTCCCCCTTACCGTATGGCCCTGGCGGTGTTGAAGCAGTTGAAAGAACAATTGAGGGATTTGTTAGAAAAAGGTTTTATAAGGCCTAGTACGTCACCTTGGGGTGCACTTGTGTTGTTTGTGAAGAAAAAAAGGATGGTCCTCTTCGAATGTGCATTGATTACCGACAACTTAATCAAGTCACCAGAAAGAACAAGTACCCTCTACGAAGGATTGATGACATTTTTGATCAACTTCAAGGTGCTAGTCACTTCTCTAAGATTGATCTTCGGTCTAGGTATCACCAAGTGAAAGTGAAGTGTGATATTCCCAAGACGGCTTTCCGAACTAGGTTTGGGCACTTTAATTTGTGGTTATGCCCTTTGGGTTAACTAGTGCACTAGCTATAATTATGGATCTTATAAATAAGGTCTTCACACCCTACCTTGACTTGTTTGTGGGGGGTTTTTATTGATGATATCTTGATCTATTCCCATAGTGAGGAGGAGCATGTGAATCACTTGAGGGTGGTGTTGCAAATCTTGAGGAAGGAGAGGTTGTGTGCAAAATATGAGAAATCTGAGTT
>JAPFFP010080788.1:0-22441 GCA_026153255.1 Solanum medicagineum | reverse complement strand
ATGAACTAGAGCTACCCCAAGAGCTTTCAATGGTTCATCTAGTTTTTCATGTCTCAATGCTTTGAAAATGCATAGGTGACCCATCCCCTGTCACTCCTATTGAAGACGTGCAGGTTACAGAAGATCTCACATTTGAAGAGGTACCTATTGCTATTCTAGATCGTCAAGTTAAGAAGCTAAGGAATAAAGAAATAGCTTCAGTAAAGGTACTTTGGAGGAACTAGCAAGAAGAAGAAATAACATGGGAGGCCGAGGATGCGATGAAATCAAAATACCCTTACTTATTTGAAGCTAAAAAGGGAGTCCAATATGCGGAATTGGGACACTAACAGGCACGTGTGATTGAATACTTAGTATGCTGTCAAATGTTTGTGTAAGTAAAGATTAAAACTTGCTTAAGCTATCCAATTGTGCAAACATTCGAGGACGAATGTTCCTAAGGTGGGAGGATATAACACCCCACATCTTACATGTACTAGTACTATATGGCTTGGTCAAGTTAGCGCCCATTTTTAAAGTGCTTGAATCTCAAATTAGAGGGCGATATGTATGTCTAACGCTGAAGAGGATCAAGTGTAAATAAGTTTTATGTCAAATTTAGGAGATAACGACCCTAAGCAAAGTGAGAGAATCGAGGTGCTTGTAGGACTTAGGAAGCTAGTAGGTGAGTCCCCTACTTGCTTAGCTTAAATTGCTAGCTAAACGGAGACGAGGGTCGCCGTCGAATTTGTCCAAGTCAGATTATTAATAAAGTTCGTGTTAAGGGTGTAACTTTAGCCCATGTTTTGGCATCATAAATGGACTATATTTTCAGCCCAAGAAGGATACCAAAAGGTTCCAATTACATCACAACACACTTGACTAATTGGGCCTAAACTAAATGAAGAGGAATTAGGAAAAATGGGCAGCCAAGGCCCATCAACTTTTAGATCCATTTAGGTCCAAGTGTAAGGGCCAAGCTACTGCATCACAAGGTTATTAATATGTGTTAATATGTGGTCAAAAGTTCAAAAGAAAGTCGGCCAAAGAGACTCTTTAAAAAGGGCTCAAACAACCTCTTAAGTCATTTTAATTTGGAACATTTTTCAGCTTTCCTAAAGACTCTTTTTCTCTCTTTACTTAAGTTCACAAGCCAGCCAATACAACTCTCTATGGTTCTTGAAGGAAACATGAATCTTTAAGGCTAAGTTAAGTGGAAATATCCATGTATTTGCTATACTTATCCCATGACAAACAAGAAATATATGCTAGTTGTGCCTGCTGAAATTGTTAGACAGCATGTGTTCCAAAAGTTGTTGTATATTTTTCTTGTTTATTTGAAAGCTTTTCTTTTTTTAGTTGGATTGATCATGAAGGGAGGCTATTGCTCTTAATGAGTATTGGTTCTATAATGATGTATAAAGGCTGCTGCACCATTTTTACAGTCTGCGAAAGTGAGTTCTTGTGTGATATCGTAATTGCGCTCGTAATAGGAACTTGTGGGCTGATAGATGGAAGGCAATTGCCTCACGTTCTTCATGGCTGATTTGGTAATGTTATAAGAATGTTTTTAGGCTGTTTTTATGTATAGATATATTGAGGACAGTTTGGGTGAAGTTGAAACAGGTTCGGGATTGTCGACGTTAATATGTAGCGAAGGGATGTTACGTTATGCCGCCTATTTGTATGTTGCATAGAATTGTTATGTGTTGTGCTTTGTGGCCTGTTATAAGACTATCATGGCACTAAAATAGGCTGCATCTGATATGTATATGAGAATGTGTATTAGAAAATATGATTTGAGGCGGAAAGGTTGATGGAATACACTTGGGTTTATAATTATCCGCTTGCTGCCCGTATGTTGTTTTTTTATGAAATTGGGATGCCGAGATATATTTATTGGCTTCTAATGCTAGTTTTATCACCTACTATGTTGTAGATAAATTTTTGGAGGAAGGGAAGGTTTTCTCGAGGTAATAGCGAGTTCGTATAATGAGGTATGTAAGGCTACTTGATTTCGTATTATTTGGCATGAAACATAGATCCCTCCTTGGCACATAAAGGCACTTACCAACTCCGACTCAATTATTAACCTTGTCTCAGCTCTTTCACATGTTCGTATGCTCCCATACATAGTCACCTTCAAATCAGCATACATACTTGGATACCAAGATACACAAGTTCGTTCTACTAAATAAAGTTCATGTGTTGTTCTACCTCATATGCATTTCATTATTTGTGTAACCTACTCCTTTCATTATGGTGTTATCTTTTGTGAGTATTTACATGTCATATGTTGTATCTACATTCCTACAGCTCCAATATTATGACCACCAGAAGAATCATCTCAAAGATAATTGAAAGATAAAGTAAAGTATATTGCTTGTTGATAGGAGGTAACCCGAGGGGTGGAAGAATCACCTAGCCAGGGTTGATCCTACCACGGGGTGTAGCTCAAGGGGTGAAAGGAAAAGCCTAGCCAGGGCCGATCCCAATATAGATTTACTACTGATCAGTTGGTCATTTGTATTACATGTTATGCACAGATTATACAGTAAAGGTAAAGTAATAAAAAGAACATAAAGTACGTGATCCCACAGTATAACTAAAGGTGGTTTTTTATCCTACACCAGTGTACAGCTTCTTTTAAGTTGTTACTTCATATATAGTATTTTCTACCTTACATATTCAGTACATTATCTCGTACTGACTTCCCTTACGGGGGACCTGCATTTCATGTTACCGGTACAGGTATTAGTAGATCTCCCCAGTAGGAGTACAGGATATCCAATTACTATTACCAAGCTCCAGGTTGCTTCGGAGCTTTGTGCGTCTAGGGCTTATATTTTTGTACTGTATAATTAGTCGAGGCAGGGCCTGTCCCGACCCTTATCAAATACTTTTCCTTATCTAGAGGCTTCGTAGACTATATAAATTAAAGTGTGGTCATGTCTCGTACTTTAAACACCGTGGCCCCAACGGCCTAGCCATATGCACTTCCTTTTGGCTTGTTCACTGTTTACTTTCTTAAAGGCATGTTGAACGTAGGAATCCCTTATAATATGTATACAAAGCGCATAGATACAGGTTGGTTCTCCCGGGCCTTATCAGCAACGGGTGCCAGTCCGCCTTAATGGGATTTTGGGCGTGACAACCATGTAGGATCCGGAGCCCAAGTTGATCATCCTCCTCCTCCACGTGGCTAGTTCGGTGCTACTCAAGCTAGTTGGCGAGTCCTCACTTTGGGGACCCTAGTCTATGTTTCTCTTATTATGTATTGATACACTCTTCTTTATTTTCTATTTTGACTACAATGGTGAGCCCGGTTGCTTTGTTTTGGCCCCAGCTACTATCTATGTAGTAGAGGTGTTGTTTGACATGCTATATATCTATGTTATAAGCCTTGACTCTTTTGTCTCTTGATTATGATGTTATGCAAGCTTTCCCCTTAGTCCCTTGCCCTTGTTTTCCAAACTTTTACATGTTACTTAAGTATTAATCTCTCTCCCTTTGTCCCAATTTCCCTTGTTTAAGTTTCTTGTGTTGTTTTACATTGCTTCTATGACCAATGATGTATAATGATATGCTAAGTGGCTTATTTACGGTACCTTCGGATTGCCCATTCGCCGGTCACGTCTAGGACCTAGGCTTGGGTCGTGACAACATGTCCCAAAACTACTACAATATATATGTCTAGATGCAAATGTGATCTTCTGCACAACTCCCAAAATAGAAACAACTATCGCTAAGCCTGAAACTTAGTGGTGTAAAAACTAAAAGCGGAAACCTTTAGATTCCTCAAATTACCTTTCTTAAGCCAAGACAATGCAAATATAATATAATAAGTAGGCCAAGTGAAAAAATAGATCAATAGTATCAAGTATGATATTTAAAGGTCTAAGTGTCATGAGTTCCTAGAAGTAACTTTATAAGATAGTCAAACAACTAGTTCGCCCAATATGTATGTCACACCCTCACACCAAACATAATCAAGTATCAAGAAGGGCCGAGGTCCTAGATCAAGAAGGGCTAAAACCCAATAATCAACAGAACTAAGAACCATATTAAGAGTGACTTTCTAGTTCATGCTTAAAATGGATTGCTTCCATACTTAGGACGAACAAAAAATCCACAGTCAAGATGGAAAGTGATCTGAAAAAGAGGCATGCCAATAGTGACAAAGTCACAGACACAAGAAGGAGAATGTCCATAAGGATGTCAAGTGATCGGACAATTCGTACAAATGGGCAAATTAAGCGAGTTCCTTGCAAGTCTCAAAATATATCAACAAAAACTAGATAAAAAGGACAAGAACATAGTTGAGATGCCAAGAGAACATGAAAATGTATTAGTAGGTATCAAAAGCACAAGAATAAGTTTTTACACGAACCTGAACTTTTAGCAAGCAACCGACCATACCGAGTTCAAGTCGTGAATCAATACGACATTGGTTTCTTCAATCAATTTTCTTGAGAGTGTACAAGAGTGTGAGCACCTTAATACTCATTTAA
Source organism: Solanum medicagineum (assembly GCA_026153255.1). Classification (NCBI taxonomy): domain Eukaryota; kingdom Viridiplantae; phylum Streptophyta; class Magnoliopsida; order Solanales; family Solanaceae; genus Solanum; species Solanum medicagineum. Next base: position 17,951 of record JAPFFP010080788.1, on the reverse strand, counting down.
ATGCTCATTTAGCATTTAGCACTTTCAACTAGTAAAAAATAACAAGATAGATACTAAAAGTGAGCTTCATTTCCGCAAATCACACTTTTCTTGGCAGCTTTACTGCCTTGTAACGTCACTAAATTTTGAATTGGTAAATGGCAAAACTAGGCTTTTAAGTATACATGAAAACTGTAGGTATATGAATATATCTTGCAAACAAACAAGAATCACTTCTAAGTATCGTTTTCACAAAAATTTATAATCAAAACACTAACGACACATCCCCAAGGATTCCTATGTCAAAACTCTGGACGGAACAGGGATCCCTATGTCGAAACTCAGGACAAAACTTGTCCTAATTTGCATCCACTGTTTTGAATCGATAACTACTAAATTAGTGTCACGACCCAAGCCTAGGGCCTAGACGTGACATGGTGAATGAGAAGTCCGAAGACAACCCAAACCAGCCTCTTGATTGTAACATGCACACATCTTTGGTTGCAGAAAAAAAATGAGCATCAACAAGAATCAAGTATAAAAAGGGAAGCAGGACTAAGGGAAATCTATCAAATACATAGAAACATAAGAAGAGTCAAGCTTGAAAGCATATACAAACTTAGTATCCAACAACACCTCTACTTTTGAATGGAGCTGGGGCTAAGACATTCCCCGGGCTTACCTTCATAGTAGAAATTGTTCAACATAAGAAATAAGTCTCAACATAGCAAGAAATCAGTAGATATTGTCCTCAGAATTGAGGACTCACCAAAGCTTTCTCCGAAGTACCAAACTAGCTATGTGGAGGAGGATGATCAAAAGGAGCTTTGGTTCCTACATGGTGATATCATGTAGACATATAGTATGTGTTAGTACATTTGAATATACTAAGTATTGATTGATGGTCATGCTCCAATAAGAAAGCAGTCACTATCAGTAATTAACCTAACCAAGGTTAGGGTCGAACCTACAGGGAATACAGGGCTTGACTACAAGATTTTACTACTAATCATTTCTAGTATCTATAACTATAATCTCTAAAAAGGTTTTTTTTTGTGATTCAAAAATAATATCAAATAAATGTTAACTAGATTACGAGAAAATGCTCAATTTTGGGAACAAATTGGGAATTGTGTTCCCCATGGTTCGTTGACTCAATTACCCTAGATAGCATAACTAGGATTAGTGAATTGCATGTAGGATAGTAACTTAGGTTCTTCCAGCCCTCTTGTGAAGGTGAAGGTTGAATTTCACCATGGAGCTTGGTCGACTACCATGGCATGCGAACTAGTCGTTACTTATTGTCCCAGTCAACCTCCCTTTGGTTAGGTTTGGTCGATTAGATGGGAACACATCAACCGAATCCTGTCATCTACTTTCGTTTTCCTATTCGTCACTACCTTGGTCGGGATTATGATAGTAGGCAGGATTTGGTGTTAGCCACCACCAAACAACATTAATCATGAAGGGAAATAAACAATAGATGCAAAATCCCAACCATAAATATGCAGAAAACCTAGGTCATTTCAAGTCAACTACCCATGGTTCCCACAACCCCAAGTTGTGGGTGCTTAGCTATTCATGGACAAAGCAAAATTCGCAAAAATGCAAATAAGAGACATAGTTGAGAGTTTCTTTAATAACAATGAAGGAAATAAGCACTAAAAGTTTCAAACCCACAAGATTGATTGATCCACAATGCGTACAAAGCAAGGTTTGCAATTTCCCAAAATGAGTCTGTGAAGAAGGAACAAATAAACTACTCTAAAACCTAAGAAAAGTTTCAAAAATATCTTGGAGAAATGTCTCTGGCTGAACTCTCTCAAAATATCCTAACTTAAACTACTTATAGTGTGTATAAAGCAACCCTAAGATTTATACAGAAAAGAAAGATGGCATCTGATAAATTTTACAGTTACGACTCTTAGGATAGCCTACGGTCGTAGTCGGGGTCTCGTATCAGGATCTTGGCATTTTGGACTTAACTGGTATGACCTATAGGTACGATTTGTTGCTTGAGCTATGACTCATATGTTGGTCTCGTAGTCTTGGTCTTCAGTTTTTTTGGTCCAACATTTTGGTTCTCTGATTCTTGCTAGGAGTCCACCTCTACGAGTCGTAGTGTGTCTTATGACTCGTAAGCTAGGCTCGTAGTGGTGACCTCCACTTGGCAGATTCCTTAACTTTTGGTCTATTATTCCTGTTATGACACCACCCTACAACTCATAGGTGGGCTCGCATGGCCTATGCTTTAGCAAAATCTGTAACTTTTCTTCAAAATCATGCCAACCTAACCTTTCGACAAGATTAACACAAAAAAACATCAAAACACTAGAAAGTCACTTTTAGAACTCACAGAATCCCTTGCTTTAGGCACCAATTGTGTTGTAATTTGACAACGTATCAACACCCTCAACTTAGAATTGTTGTTTATCCTCAAGCGACGACTTAATCTACACAAACAAAGAGAAACACATAGCAACTAGACTAATGGCATACATATTAGCTTCTCAGATTCAGGTACCCAACTACCATTTTCAAAAATGGATTGTAAAATTATTTAGCAAATAGGAACATAGTGGGATACCTAGCAATCCAACCATCATAAGCTAAGGAGAATCAACCTTCCACAATCACTGGCATAGTCATATGCTAATCAAGTAGTGCAAATGCCCTCACTAGAAAGAAGTCCCTCATACTCACTCAAGCACATTCAGAAATCAGGTACTGAGGAAGCATTTTCACTCTCACAATTGAAATTCATGCACAATGATTAATACCATAAGATTTCCCCTATACTCATATTTTGGTTTAGTTCAAAAGTGGATTGGGATCACTTTAGGACTTATTGGGTTGTAACATGGGCTCAACGGCTTTGGTATGGTATTTCGGGCAATTAGTGACTAAGACCTATCCTTGAACCATGTTTTCCAAAACCTTTTGCTTTCATACTCCAACCCTTTCACCAACTCCTCCCTTATTTCCCCTTTTCAAACTTTTCCTAGGCTTATTCTTTCACTTTTCAGTTATGCCTTCATTTTGAACTCATTTTTGCTAATTTGTTTTCAACTTAAGGCACTCTTTTCTTTCTTTTTCTTCACCCGCCTCATGATTATTCATTTTCTTTCTTTTCACCTCAACTAACTACCTCATTTTTGTTACTTTACCATAATAAGGGCCACCCTCAACTTAGACTTTTAGCCTAAAGTAATGTACACAATATCTATGCCTCAAACCAGGGCCACCAATGCAGCCACCCTCAACTTAGGCTTTTAGCCTCAATCATGGTTCACATGCTCAATGATAGATCAGGGCCAATATCAAGGTACTTCATCAAATGAAGTGCAGTTAGCAAGGTGTCGAGAAAAAAATATGAGTACATGAGAAGCTCAAACATTTGGAACAAGGGATTCACTAGTTCATTTGGTAGGTCATTTAGGCAAAAGTAGGCTTACTATCAAAACAAAGGCCTAACGTCACGTCCAAATCAACCAATTCACCAAACCAATCTTAGAGTACTAGGGCAAGTTCTGAGTCCATACAATGATACAAGAATGCATCGAAGTAATCTCACACACATATGGCATTTGCATCCACAATCAAGTATAGACTCACATGTCATGCTTTCAGTCTCAGTATACCTTCACATATCAGAACACACATTGCCATATACTCCAAAAATGTATGAATGCATCAATAATCACAACCTCAAAAATTTGAGGGGTACCCAATTTTGCATCAAAAGTTTAAAGAAAATCTAAGAACTATATATATGCCAAAAGATATTTTTACTGTGCATTTATAATTTATCTATACTTCCTAAGACATGCCAGTTCAACAGAAAATTAAACATCCACAAGTAAAAAAAAACATGACAAGAAAACCTTGGGATCAAAAATAAGGGAAGTTATGGACTTGAGGCTACTCAGACTTCACCTTAATCCATAACTTCCACCACCCCACCAAAAGATGAAACTTTTTCCTCAAAGTAAAGATAAAAAGAAAACAAAACATTATAACATAGATATATATACATACATTTATTAAAGACAAAAAAATAAACATCCAAAGTAAAAGTAAAAATAACATCCAACATAAACATAATTAACACAAAATAAAAAACCTCATAAAAAAAGATTGTCTAAAAAGAGAACAAAGTATCCAAAATGTCAAGATACAATTATGGTCAAAAGAAGTCAAACATCTTAGTGCTTATGCACCAGTCTCGGTCTGATCAGCGGGGTCCTGGGTCTACCTCTCCTCCTTTGCTGAAGTACCCTCTCCAGGTGGGGTGTGTTCTGGTCTCTCTTTCTGAATAGCCGCCAACAAAAGAAATTCTGCACCACCTCCTCAGGTATGAGATCCTCTTCCTCAGGTCTCGACCTCTTTGGGGTCAGCTCTGGATCAGCATGGTCAAGGGGCCTCTTTTCTCGGGTTTTCAGATGGTCGACAAGCCAATCAAAAGCCTCGTCACCTCTTGGGCTGAAATAGGGGTACAAACAGCTATAATAATTTGGCCTTGAACCTGGCCAACTATTAGTCATCGTCCTCATGTCGGTAGGCCTAACACTCTCGAGTCTCTTCTGGTCTTTAGCCTCGAACGCATCGACCTATGCATCAACCACTCGGAGTATATCATCAACTCAATCTTGGGCAAACGCCTTCATCGTTTCCTCGGAGTCCTGAACAGACTAGTTAATCAATGGTCGAACCCGTGCTGATAACTCTCGTAGCCTCCCCTCTGCTACAGTAAGCCTGCACAATAAAGCCTGAAATGCAACAGCTGAAAAATGAGGGTCAACCTGTAAAGAAGGAGCTGCTAGGCTAGAGTGCTAGATGAAGGTGTCCACTCGATCTCAGCTGCAGGTGTGGGCTCAGTAGTGGACGGAGTAGGCCCTGTAGTAGAGGGAGATGGAGCTGGGACCTGAGGATCTAGAGGGAAAGACTCTGGGATAGGAGGAGCTGGACGTGGTAAGGCCACTGGGTTCTCGTCAGCCTTTATCAGGCTGGGATCCATAGTGCAAGTAGCCTCCACGTGAGGGTCCTAGTGGGGGTCGATGGGAAAACCTGTCTGCACTACATAGTCGATGAATAAGAACTGGAAATGGCAGTGAGGTATTCGTCCGAGCTGCAGCCTCGTGGATCTGCTCTAATATAATCTGAGCCCAATCAATAGAATATAGCAGCTAGGATGTTGGCCAATAATACAACCCTCTCAAGAGTGATCACATTATCCGCGAAAGTTGGCCTAATATGCCAACGGATAATGGACCACCATAACTTGGCCCGGAATGACAGGTGTGCCTTCACAATCGAGTCTGCATGGTTTGTGATCTATGTAGGCTCCACACCCGGATCACAGATCTGACTCACCGTAACAACTCCATCCTTATCCTAATGTCCTTCCCAGTAACCGCTCTTCTCATTTTATTGATTCGACTATCATACTCAGCGATCGACTGGGGTGCTCTATAGGTGGGTCCAAACTGTACTCGGCGGATTGTCTCCTTTGAGATGTTAACCTTTCCCCCTTTTACTGTCATCACTCGTAGCCTCGGCTGGTTGATTGGCTTCTTGTTTTTTGGCAGCCCCCGGTGAAGAGTAGCTAGATAAGCCGCATAGAACTCACAGACTATGTAAGGGGCATATTTGCCCAGCCGCTGTATAGTCCAAAAGAGCCAGTGCTCATCCAATCTCATATCCAAGTTAGGTACTCTATCTAACCCTGCTGTGCTCAACCTAGACTCCTTGTGAAATTTTCGGATCGACTTGCCATGCTCCTTATCTTCTAGCCCCTAGTCATAGATCTCTTTCATGCCTGCAACACACAATCTGGGGTTGACTGGGGGCTGAGACTGGGCCTCCTCCTGCTTAGGCTAAGAAGTGCTCTCGGACTCTAACTTGGAGCTGGAATGTGTCAAAGTTATCTGCAGTGAACTACACCCCGAGTCATTTTTCTCCACTCTTGTACCTCCTCTTCAGACTGGGAGGAACTTGTAACTTTCATAGGCTCTAGAGCTGTACGGGCTCGGGTTTGAGGAACATTTGCCAAAGGGTCAATCCTGACCCTATGGACTTCAATTGAACCCTCAGACCTCTCAGTCTTGGAAGACTTGTCCACTAGTCTTTGCTTGAACGTTTGGATAGCCCTCTTGTCTTTGGGCTGCATGATATCCACAACACAACCAACAATCCATATGAGAATTAAGACAATTTACTCACTTAACACAACAAAGAATAAAACTAAATAAAGGGAAAACAAGAACTGATGCAATTGCAGATGTGCAGGTATGAGTGCAGTTACGACTCGTAGGTTGACGTACGAGTTGTATACTGGCCTCATAGAACCAGGTGTGCCTTTAACAATGTTTTCTGATCACAGATACGAGACATAGTTATGACTTGTAGGATGGCCTACGAGTCGTAGCTTGGTCTCGTATCTAGTTCCAGAAATATTTTCAAAACTAAGCTAAGTCTACGAGAGCCTCACTACGAGTTGTACCAGGTATTATGTGTCGTATGGGAGTCTCGTATGAGGAATGTGAAGGAATTACAGGTGACTAATGCTTGCTACAAGAGACCACTATGACTTGTATAGGAACTTACGAGTTGTAAGAGTGCCTCGTAATTGAGCACAGAACTACCTGTAATGCCTACTCATTTCTCATTCAAGCACAAATTCAACATGACATTTCAACTCATCCAACCAAATAGGAGCAAAGCAAGATTACATGACATATATTCAACTTCAAACTAACATTGGCAATTCAAAACGACCATTAACCCTAGGAGTCGAAATCAATTTTACAATTTGTCAAGCATACCAACATAGAACACATTCCAAATGAACACTTGGCAATCATACAATGTTCCAAAGGAGTGCAATCACCATTCTTATCAATTCAATCTCAACCCATATGTTCAAACACGGGCAATCATACCCATACTACCAATATTTCAACCTTCGACAAAAAGTTAAACCATGAGTGGGCAATAATCAAACAATATAGTCCATGAATCATAAATGTCATATTTATCATCACCAATTCAAGAATTCTAACACAATTTAGTTTACACTTCAACCCTTCAAAGCCTACATTCCCTAAATTATCATTCTAGTTCAAGAATCACTATGTGGCATGATTTAACATGATTAGACCAAGGTCACACTCATATAGTGAATGATCTTACCACAAAAGATTTCAAAATTTAACCAAGGATCTTACACAATCGATTTGAGAAGTAAACCAAGTACAAGAAATCAAAAACCATGTCGAAGCCTTTTAGAAAATGGTGACTTTGCCAGAATCCTTGCCGAAAAATAACGTGGGCCATTTGGATTTTGGATCGGAGATGGATTCATGGGATGGGAGATGCTTTTCCATCGCGTTTAGGGTTAGAAAATGGGGTAATTGGGTCAAAGATTATTTTGAGCACCTTTAATAACAAATCGAGTCAGGTTTTAAAATGCCTCAGATCGGGGCTATGAGACCCCGACTACGAGTCATAGGTCCTAGTCTCGTACCTGACCCAATACTTAGCAAAAATTCAGAAATCATACCTGAGCACTACGAACCCCTCTTACGACTTGTAGGGGATCCTACGAATCATAAGGTTGGTTCGTAGTGTATGTGCCAACTTCAGATGCTCACTGATTCCTTTTTACGAAGCATGACTACAAGTCATAGTGCAGACTAAGACTCGTAGGCCTGCTTATAGGAATTGATCCAAGTTCAATTTTTTCCAGATCTTCAGTTCTTCCACTTTTTACCTGCAAACCAAGTCTCAAAGCATAGAAAATCATCAAAATTATTACAATTGCATCATTTTCTTTTAATTCGAAACAAGCTACTACTACTACTCTAAGTCTAACAAACAAATAATCTTCAAAATGATTGGGTTGCCTACCAAGAAGCGCCTTGTTTAACGTCGTGGATCGACTTTGTCATCTTCCTTCATCAGCAATCATCAAGGGCCCACACCTTGCTTTTCAACTCATCCGGATATTTCATGGATTAGTGAATATTGAACACAACCTCAGCATCATCCACCCTAACCTGAAGTTGACCCGAACCCTAGTGTCCTCCCAGTGGCTAGAAAAGTTCTCCCCAGAATAATGGGTACCTCAAAATCAACCTCAGTCAAGGATCACGAAATCTACTGGAAAAATGAATTTATCAACTTTAACAAGCAGATCTAGCAAGATTCCCTCAGGTTTCTTTATGGTTCAATCAGCCATGACCAACCTCATTCTCGTGGGGGTAGGATTGCCAAGACCAAGCCTTTTGAAGATGGCAACAGGCATTAGATTGATGCTAGCTCCTAAATCGCACAATGTTCTTGCAAATTTCAACATCACCAATAGTACAAGGGATGGTGAATGCGTCGGGATCCTCACACTTTTGCACTAGGCATTTGGTCATGATCGCACTACATTGTTGGAGCTCTTGTGAGAGCTCTTGGCTCAAAGTGCATTTCTTTGTTGCCAAATCCTTCATATATTGGGCATATCCAGGCATTTTCTCCAAGGATTCCAAGAGGGGAATGTTGATGGATAGTTGTTTTAACATCAACAAGAATTTCTTGAACTTACCATCTTCTTCCTTCTTCTTGAGCCTTTATGGGAAAGGAGGAGGTGGTTTTAGGATTAATTTGGCTTTCTCTTGCTCTCCCACCTCTTGGCTCTCCACTCCACTGCTCCTAGGAGTTTCTTCCTCACTCATTATCTTGTTATCAATGGCTCTCTCCTCAACTTCATCATCAACAATTGGCATAAGGGGATATACGGTGCTTTTGCCACTTCGAGTCATCACGACCATGCAATGCCCTTCATTATTAGGGTTTTGAACCGTGTTGCTTGGTAAGGTGCCCTTCTGGCGTTGGTTCAACTATGAAGAAATTTGTCCAAATTGTTGTTCAAGTTGCTTGATTGCCAAAGAATGAGACTCTATTTTCTGATTTATGCTTGAAATATCGGTCTTCATCCCCTTCAAAGTCTCATCATGGTGATCCGCACTCTTCAACAATTTATCGAACATTTCTTCAATCCTTGAACTATTTATTCGGCATCACGATTATGTGGCGGTACATAGGGACCATTTCTATAGCCTTCTCTTTTACCCCATTCTGCATCTGACACTTTTTCTCTTTCATAGTATCCACCCCTATTATCTCTTTTTGTCCTTTCTCGATTGTAGTTCTAACCTTGATTCCCGGAACCTTGTCTCTAATAATCCGAGTTGGATCCTTGGGGGTTGTTTTGGAAACCTGCTGCCTGGTTGCTCACAAAGCATGCATCCTTATCAAAGAATTGATCATCATAGACTAGAGTCTTTGGGGTTGATGGGTTACCACTTACCCATTATTTGCGGTAACCGCACAAGAGTTCTATGTTGTAACCCTCTCACTTTGGCCCCATGCTCGGTTGGTCTTCATGACTTGTTCCATTCTCTCAGTGACAAGTTCAAATGGTTAATCAAGGAAAACACCTTCTATGATCATGTTGGCATATGCTTTGCTATTATCATCAAGTGCTCTATAAAAGATCTCGACCAAAGCATCATCAACAATCTTATGATCCGGGACCATTCTCAAGCATTTGGTGAATCTCTCCCATGTAGTACTAAGAGAGTCTCTAGGCAATCGCTCAAAGTTGTTGATTTGGTCCTTTATCTTCAACTTCTTTAACCATGGGAAATATCTTCCGAGAAACACCCTCTATAGCTCAGCCCAACTCGTGATGGTACTCGGAAAAAGCTCAGACAACCATATGGCTGCATTGCCAGACAATGACAATGGAAACACCCTCAGTCCAACAACGTTGATAGAATATTTTGTGTTCCCATGACACTTTTGCATGCAAAGACAACATTTTGGAGATGACGGTGGGGGTCCACTGATGGGAACCCTGTGAATAAGCCACGATTTTGGAGCATCTGTACCAATCCACTTGAAAATGCAAACTTAGCTCCGTGTGAGATGAAAGTCTTATGCACGGTTTTGAATGAGAGAAAGAAGTAAGGAATCCTCTATATCCAGTCACATCATTGCCATAGGGTTCAGTCGGTATTGGTTCCAACCATAAACATTCTCGTTGAAGTCCCTAAGCTATGGTCTGTTATCCCTTGGTGGTGGATTCTCCTCTCTATCCATATCTTCATTCGTATGCACATCCTCCTCAACAGCAATATCCTCATTAACTCGAGCCATTCTTCTTGGTAGTTGATGGATCTCCAAATTTAGTGGAGCTAAGGGATTGCCTTGGCTCCTTGTGTTGGGCATACAATCTAGTATCCCCTGCAAATAAAATCAAAGAACAAAAACAAAAACAAAAGTATAGTACAAGAGACTCTAGAAATTTACACTAGAACTAACTAATAGTGAAATCAAATCAAACTTAGCCGTAGTCCACGGCAATGGTGCCATAATTTTTGATTGATGGTCACGCTCCATTAAGAAAGCGATCGCTATCAGTAATTAACTTAATAGAGGTTAGGATCGAACCCACAGGGAATACAGGGCTTGACTACAGGATTTTACTACTAATCATTTCTAGTATCTATAACTATAATCTCTAAAAAAGGGAGGGGGGTTGTGGTTCAAAAACAACATAAAATAAATGCTAAAATAAATGCTAACTAGATTATGGGAAAATGCTCAATTTTAGGAACAACTTGGGAGTTGTGTTCCCCAGGGTTCATTAATTCAATTACCCTAGATAACATAACTATGATTAGTGAATTGCATGCAGGATGGTAACTTAGGTTCTTCCAGCCCTCTTGTGAAGGTGAAGGTCGAATTTCACCATGGCGCTTGGTCAGCTACCATGGCGTGCCAACTAACCATTACCTATTGTTCCAGTCAACCTCCCCTTGGTCAAGTTTGGTCAATTAGATGGGAACACATCAACCGAATCCTGTCATCTTCTTCCCTTTTCCTATTCATCACCACCTTGGTTGGGATCGTGATAGTAAGCAGGGTTTGGTGTTAGCCACCACCAAACAACATTAATCATGAAGGGAAATAAATAATACATGCAAAACCACAATCATAAATATGCACAAAGCTTATGTCATTTCAAGTCAACGGTTGGGGTGCTTAGCTACTCATGACTAAAGTAAAACACACAAAAATGCAAATAAGAGACATAGTTGAGAGTTTCTCCAATAATAATGAAGGAAATAAGCACCACAAGTTTCAAATACACAAGCTTGATTTATCCACAATGCATACGAAGCACGGTTTGCATTTTCCCAAAATGAGGCTTTGAAGAAAGAACAAATAATCTACTCTAAAACCTAAGAAAAGTTTCAATAATAACTTGGAGAAGTGTCTTTGGTCGAACTCTCCTAAAATAACTTTGAAAATATTTTTTTTAGAAAAAATCGATTCCAGTGAGGTATCTGCATTTCTGGCGTGACACACCTATCCAATTTTTTTATCTCGGTCCATGACTTTTGAGTCTTGGGCCTACGTGTTTCCATACGTGAAAATACCTATACTTAGATATATTTTACCCTCATGTCATTCAAGATATTCTCCAATACACAAACACTTAGAACTATTATTCCACCCAAAATCAAGTGTCCAAATCTCTTCCGGATCTTAAAGATTTCACTCAAGCTTCAAGTCTCCATTTCAATCTTCACCAAGGAATTCTCCAAAGTCAAGGTATGTGGGTTTCGTTCACCCATGAAGCCTAAGCTTTCGTGTTTACTTAAATTGCATGATTTTAAGTTGATTTACTTATGGGTCTTACTTATTATGAATTAGACTATAAACTATGTTGGGGTTTAATGAAATTGTGACTGTTTTACCATGTTTTGAGCTATGAATCTATGACCCATTTTGGGATTTGATGAAGGGTTTTGATCTATATTGCTTGAAGGAGTTACCATGTATTGATGTATGGTTTTACATTGGATTTTCATCCCTAAATTACATGATTTTACACTAGCTCTACACACCTGCCAAGTGTTTAATAAATTATCCGGTTATGATTTCTTGAGGAATTGAAGGTCCAATGCATGCCTTATGAGTTCAATGACTTTATGAAGATGAAAGGAATGTATATATATGATATTCTCCTATATAGTGTTGGAAATTGACCATGTCCCACGCAGGGGGTTAAGAGCCCCGGTAACCATGTCGAGGGGTTTGTACCGCGATAACCAATCAAGGGGTTTGTACCTTGATAACCAGGTTGAGGGGTTAGTACCTCAATCACCATGGGTGGTAGGGTGCGATAGTCCACCAACCAATCAAGGGGTTTACCTTGATAAGAGGGTTGAGGGGTTAGTACCTCAATAACTAGAGGGTGGTAAGGTGCGACGATCCACCAACCATGTCAAGGGGTTTGTACCTTGATAAACTATAAGTTCTATAATGATGGTCTCTTCTTATACATGTATTATGCTCTATGTAAGAATATTTTGCTTAATCATTGATCATATATGCCATATTGTTATTATGCTATCTATTGCTTATCACTATGCACTTTGACTCTGTTGCCTATCTATTGTTGCATTGCATCCTACATACTTAGTAAATTCGAATGTACTAACGCATACTCTATGCCTATATGATGTCACCATGTAGGGACCAGAGCCCCACTTAATCATCCTCCTCCATGTGGCTAGGGCGATTTGTTTTTGGTGAGTCCTCCATTCTGGGGGCATTGGTCTATGTTCTTATTCTATGTATTGCGAATCTCTTTCTTTATTGTATACTTTGACTATGAGGGTGAGCCCGGTTACTTATCTTGGCCCTCCCTAAGTTCTATGTTTAGATGTGTTTTTGGACGAGTTATGTAATTATGCTATGAGCCTTGACTCTCTTGTTCTTGATGTTTATGTTATGAAGATTCCCCTTAGTCCATTTGCCCTCATTTGTAATCTATTTAATTTCATTTTCTGGCTTCCGCGACCAAGGATGTGTGACGATATGTTAAGAGGCTTGTTTGCGGTCCCTTCGGGTTCCCCATTTGCTATGTCATGTCTAGGCCCTAGGCTTAGGTTGTGGCACTTGGCATTTGTCACTCCAAATAAAATTTTCCTCTTTCTTCGAGATATTGGTCAAAGGGGAGGCAATAATGGAGAAGCCTTTCACGAACCTCCTATAGTATCCCGCTAAGCCTAGGAAGCTTCTTACTTCGGTTGGACTTTTGGGAGGTTTCCATTCAATAATTTCTTGGATTTTGCTAGGATCCACCTTCACACCTTCAGTTGACACGACGTGCCCAAAAAAGGTCACTTTATTTAGCCAAAATTCACACTTGTAAAGTTTTGCATAAAGTTCTTTCTCTTTCAAAATTTGCAAAACAATTCGGAGGTTCTTATCACGATCTTCACTACCCTTGGAATACACTAAAATATCATCTATAAAACTACCAAAAATTGATCTATATATGGCTTGAATATTCTATTCATTAGATCCATGAGTATTGCGGGAGCATTAATCAATCCGAATGACATCAGCAAAAATTCATAATGACCATAACAAGTTCTAAAAGAAGTTTAGGAATATTTTTCTCTCTAACGCGCAGTTAGTGATACCCAGACTTCTAATCGAACTCTGAGAATAAATTATCACCCCTCAACGGATCAAATAAATCATCAATCCTTGGCAATGGTTATCTATTTTTGACTGTTACTTTGTTGAGTTATTTGTAGTCAATACACCATCTATGAGTTTCATCCTTCTTCTTTACAAATAAAGCAGGGGTGCGCCGTCAATACACAATCTAAGAGTTTCATCCTTCTTCTTTACAAATAAAATAGGGGCTCCCCAAGGAGAAACACTGGGATGGATAAAACCCTTCTCTAAAAGTTCTTGCAACTGAGTTTTCAACTCTTTTAGTTCTGCTGGAGTTAGCCTATAAGGAGTAAGGGAAAAAGGAGTAGATCAGGGAATAAGCTCGATTAGAAGTTCCACTTTCCTTTGCAGGGGTAACCCAGGAAGATTTTCTGGGAAGATACTTGGAAAATCGCACATAGTCGGTATATCTTTAGGACTAGATCTCTCCAAGCATGTATCAACTATGTGAGCAAGATACACATCACAACCTTGCTAAATCATCTTTCTTGCCAAAGCCATAGAAATAATACTAGACATCAATGATCTTTCATCTTGTATAATAATATGACAAAATGCAGGGTCCTTAAAAGTCACATGCTTTGAACTACAATCCACTACTGCAGGATATTTATAAAGACAATCCATCCCAATAATAATATCAAAATCTTTGAAGGGCATTTCAATCAAATCAGCCAGGAAAAACTAGGTCTTCGATCATGAAGTAACAAGCTCGGTAAATTCTATTACAAATAACTCGGTAGCCCAAGGGACTTTCAATTAGCACATCAAGCCCCATAGATTTCACATTTTTAGGAAGAACGAATGATGAACAAATATAAGAATATGTAGAACTATGATCAAACAATGTAAACAAACATAAGCCAAATAAATGAAATTTACCAACAACCATGTCTTGGCCAACTTGATCATCCCTTTGTTTCATAGCATAAGCTCTTGTTGTAGCCCTTGGCCCACTAGGTTGATTTTCACCCCTTGCTTTTGCTATTTGGATGTTTTATGGTGTTACACGCTATTGGTTTGAGGAGGAGTAGTAGAAGGCTTATGAACCGAGCCTTCAATCTGCAAGGAAGTAACTTGTTTAGGACAGTCCTTCACTTTATAATCAAAGTTGCCACAATTAAAACACACACCCAAAGCTTTTCTGCAAACATCATAATGATTCTTCCCACATTGTTCACACATCAGAGCACGAGTCCTACCTTGGCTATTTTTTGTAGTGCTACTTGTAGAATAATTTGGTCTGCTTTTCTTTGATTCAGATGACCTATTAATACCACTAGCCTTAAAATCATCAAATCTTTGCCTTTTGTTTGGACCTCTAAAATCTGATCTAGGTTTCCGGAGTTTATTTTCAGGTTTACTAGCTTCTTCCTTATCAATTCTTTCCTTGTTAAAAGTAGCAGAAACTAATTTACAAAAGTTCTCATGTTGCACGATTGCCATATTCTTTCTGATAAAATCATTTAAGCCATCTTCAAATCTCCTGCGCTTATCTTTCTCCTCTTTAATAATATCTCCAGCATAATGAGAAAGACTTAGGAATTTTGTTGATATTCAGCAATAGACATGCCCCACTGCCTCAAAGTTAAAAACTCCTTTTTCTTAGCATCACAGTAGGCAGGTGGAACATACTTCATACGAAACTCCTTAATAAAATCATTCCAAGTAAGAAATAGAGGTTTTACCTTGGAATTTGGAACACTTACCCACCAATCATAAGCATCCTTTTGTAATAAGAGACAACATAGTTAAATTTTGCAATTTCTGAACACTCCAATTGTTCAAACACCCTCTCCATATGTTCCAACCATTGTTCAACAACAGTGGGATCAACGGTACCTTCAAATTCTACTCCACCCATTTTTCTCTTTTCTCGAAGTTTATCCCCTTAGGAACATGCATCGCTTCAGCCTTGTGGTGGAAGAATTCAGCCATCTATTGGAAAGCAAGATTCATAACTAGAGTAGTATAGCTCATCTGAGGATGTGGGATAGGTTTTACACCTTGGTTTTCCACTCAGACCCACTAGTGCAAGGGACGTATTGATTCAAAAGATGTTCGCCAACCCCTTCTAGTGCACGAAGTTGGGAATCATAGTTATCTAATCCTTCCCGTGCTGCTTTTATAGGTCTATTAGAGGAAGAAGCCATAATTTAATTCCTTTAAAAGGGAAGATCACATTCCATTAGCTACATGTACATGATGCATATGCACTCTACAAACACTAGAATAATATTATTTTTCAGCCTTTTCCCTTTCTTTTACACTTCATTTTTCTTTGTAGTTCACACTTAAGGCATCAGTTCTTTGTCTTGCACCCAATATATGATTTTTCCCTTTTTCTGTGTATCACTACCTTTCTCCCTCATTTTTGTGTTTCTCCCTTACACCAGCCACCCTCAACTTAGGCTTTTGGCCTGAGTTGAGGTGCATAATATCCATCCCCCAAACCAGGGCCACTTTTGGTAGCCACTCTTAACTTAGGCTTTTTGCCTTAGTCAAGTTGCACAATGTTCAAGGAAGGACCAGGGCCACTTTCAGAATTTTACGACTAATAAGGCTAGGTTAATTAGGTTCGCAAAGAATAGGTACATGTTAGGCTCAAACATTAGAAACAAGGGATATAGTGCAATTTTGGTTGGTCATTTAGACTAAGTGAGCTATATAGAACAATGACGTAGGATCCTTTCCTACTCCAATTAATCTACAGTCTAACTTAGAGTAACAATGCAAGTTCTGATTTAGCACATAACACATGAATATAGCAAATTAAGCTCACACTCACATGACACTAACTACATTATCAATAAAAGACTCTCAGATCATGCTTTTTTCTCTTAATTTAACCTCACTTATCAAAACAAACATTGTCACACACCCAAACATGTATGGTTGCTATCCATACTACTAATCAAAATTTTTAGTGGTATCATTTTTCAAACAAATCACAAAAACATGTTATATGCCACAGATATTAGTACTATATGTTACAAGTACTACCTAAACATCCTAAACATGCCAGTTCAACAGAAGGTAAATATCCATGGCGAAAAAGAACACAGGCAAGAAAACCCCAAGATAAAAAATTGGTGTAGTTTATGGACCCAAACTACAAAGATTTCACTGTGGCCTATAACTACCCACACCCCATCGAAAAAGATGTGCATTGTCCCCAATGCACACAATCAAAGCAAAATAAAACATAAAGGTTCAAAAATCATACCTGGGTGCCTAAGCGCCAGAGTCTGCCTTGGGTTTCCTCCCAAGAAGCACCTTATTTATTGTCGTGGCATGAAATAGATGGCTTGAGTACTTAGACTTCCTCAACTCTTCCATTTTCCAAAGTATGGCTTGACTCTTTGGCCATTTACCTTAAAGGTTCCTCCATTTCTTCTCTCTAACTCAATAGTCCTATGATCAAAAACGCGTGTTACTCAAAAGGGTCCTATCCATCTAGATTTGAGCTTCCCAAGGAACAACTTTAATCTTGAGTTGCAGAGTAGCACGAAGTCCCCTGGTATAAATTAATGATTCTCTATGTGACGATCGTGTTGCAGCTTCATTTTTTTTGTCCAAGGCTGATCTTTCATATGCCTTATGTCAAAACTCATCAAGCTCATCGAGTTGGCTCAGCCTAGAGTTTGTTGCATCATTCTAATCTAGATTCAAGTTCTTCAGCGCCACATTGCTCTATGCTCAAGTTTCACTGACAAATGACATGTCTTCCCAAGAATAAGTTGGTAGGGATATATGCCTATAAGGGTCTTAAATGTTCTCCAGTATGCCCATAATGCATCATCCAGCTTCTGCTACCAATCTGTTTGGTTTGCATTCACAGTCGTGGATAGAATCTGTTTTATTTCCCTATTAAACATCTCCATGTGCCCGCTCATCTGAGGATGATAAGGAATCGCCACTTGGTGTTTGAACACATACTTTTCAAGAAGAGCCTTGAAAAGCCTATTGCAGAAGTGAGAACCTACATAGCTGATGATTGCCCAAGGGGTGCCAAATCTTGAGACGATGTTCTTTTTTAGAAATGTTGTGACACTATTACCTCATTGTTGGGTAGATCCACAACCTTAACCCACTTCAATACATAATCCATAATGACTAAGATGTACTTGTTTTTGTGCGAGCTAGCAAAAAGTCCCATGAAATCTATCCTTCATATATCAAATAACTCAATCACCATAATAGGGGTTAGAGGAACTCATGTTTGTAGGAAAACCACCTTCTCTTTGGCACCTATCACAAGCTTTGGCATAGTCGTCAACATCTTGGTGGATGGTGGGCCAATAATACCTACACTGTAAAGTATTGTGTGCTGTCCGAGCTCCAATATTATGCCCACCAACCAATGACGAGTGGCATGC
>JAPFFP010080777.1:0-22442 GCA_026153255.1 Solanum medicagineum | reverse complement strand
ATGTATATATATGTAAGTCTATGTTTTTGTTATGTTCGTCTTAGTAAGTGTTTTTACTTTAGGACAAAGTATCCTATTTTGGTGGGGTGTGGGAAGTTATGGATTAAGGTGAAGTCTGCATAGCCTCAAGTCCATAACTTCCCCTATTTTTGATCCCAAGGTTTTCCTGTCGTGTTTCTTTTTCCTTGTGAATGTTTAATTTTCTATTGAACTAGCATGTTTAGGTAGTGTAGATAATGTGTAAATTTATAGTAGTGCTATCTGTTGGTATAGACATAGTCTTTAGATGCTTTCTAAAGTTTTGATGAAAAATTGGGTACCCTCAAAAAGTTCTTTGAGATTGTAATTATTTATACATTCATGCATGTTGGGTATCTGGCAATGTTTGTTATGATAATGTGAAGGTAAGCTGAGGCTTGAAGCATGACTTGTGAGTCTATATTTGATTGTGGGAGCAATGTCATGTGTGTTGTGAGATTATTTTTATTGCATTCATGCATCTTGTATGGACTCAGAACTTGCCTTGTTACTCTAAAATTGGTTTGATGATGTGGTTGTATGGAAAGGATCTTAGGCCATTGTTCTTTGAGTGAACCCACTTTTAGCCTCAATGACCCACCAAATAAGTGAGTGAATCCCTTGTTCCAAATTTTTGAGCTTCTCATGTACTCATTCTTTCTTAACATCTTGCTAGCTTAACCTTGTTTGATGAAACACCTTGATATTGGCCCTGGTCTATCCTTGGACATGTGAACCTTAATTGAGGCCAAAAGTCTAAGTTGAGGGTGGCTACAAGTTGTGGCCCTGGTTTGAGGAACAGATATTGTGTATTTCACCTCAGGCTAAAAGCATAAGTTGAGGGTGGCCCTTATTATGGTAAAGTAATGACAATGAGGTGGTTAGTTGGGAAATAAAGAAAAACGAAAAATCATGAGCCAAGTGAAGAAAAAGATAAGAAAAGTGCCTTGAGTTGAGAAAAAGTAACAAGAATTGAGTTCACAAATAAGGCACAGCTGAAAATAGAAAGAAAGCACTCGAGAAAAAGTTTGCAATAGGAGAATAAAGGTGGATTTATTGAAAAAGGTTGGGTTATGAAAGCAAAAAGTGTTGGTAAACATGGTTCAAGGATAGCTTTTAGCCATTACTTGCCCAAAATGCGATACCAAAGTCTCCTGAACCTATGTTACAAGCCCATTTGTCCTAAAGTGATCCATATCCACTTCATCACCAAGCCAGAAGATGAGTATAGAGGCAAGCCTATGGTGTTGGTGAATTTTAACAAGCCAAAAGATCAGCATGCATGAATTTTAATTGTGAGAGTGAGAATGCTTCCTCGGTCCATAAATTATAAATGCTTCTTCAGTGAGTAAGAGGGACGTCTTTTCTGTGAGGGCATTTGCACTAGTTGATTAGCATATGGTTGCACTAATGATTGTGGATGGTTGATACTCCTTGGCTTATCACAGTTGGATTGCCAGATTCATCATCATGTTTGTTATGCTCAATAACTTTGCAATCTGGTTTTAAAAATGATAAGTGGGTACTTGAATTAGAGGAGTTGATTATATGCCATTAGTATAGCTACTATGTATTTCTCATTGCCTGCATAGATTGAGTCATCGTTTGAGGACAAGCAACAATTCTGAGTTGAGGGTGTTGGTGTACTATCAAGATAAATCACATTTGATGCCTAAAACAAGGGATATTGTAAGTTCTTAATGCAATTGTTTATGGTTTTTATGTGTTTTTGTGTTGTTCTTCCAAAAACGTTAGGTTGGTATAATTTTAAAGAAAAGTTGCAGACTTTGCTGAATCATAGGACATACGAATCACCTATGAGTTTAGTCTAAGCAACGAGTCATAAGGTGTGTCGTAGCAAGAAACAGAGATCGAAAAATCGGCTAAGTGGAGGTCAACCCTACGAGGCCATCCTACGAGTCATAAGCCTTACTACAACTCGTATAGGTGGACTCGTAGCAACAATAAGAGAGCCAAAATGTTGGACCAAAAACTGAAAGCCTAGATTACGGAGGAGCATACGACTCATAGCCCAACCAACAACCCGTACTAGTGGGTCGTACCAGTGGAGTCCAAGATCCCAAGAACCTAATATGAGACCCCGACTATGACTCATAAGGTGACCTACGAGTCGTACCTGCGACATGTACCAGCTGCCAACTGTCTTTTCTGTGTTATTTTTAGGGTTTGTATGTAAACCTTACAAATACATTAAGTTAGGGTTATATTAAGAGATACCAGATTTTAGAACATAGAACTTGCTTTTGAATATTCTCTCAAGAATATTTTAGGGTTTTAGCTTAGTTTATCATTTTCTCTTAGAAAACCCATTTTGGGGATTGCAAATCTTGCTTTGTACTCATTGCCAATCTATCAAGCTTTTGGATTTGTAACTTGTGGTGTCTATACTCTTCATTGCTTTTGGTAAAACTCTCAACTATGTCTTGTATTTGCATTTTGGTTGGTTTTGCCTTAGCCATGAGTAGCTAAGCACCCACAACTTGGGGTTGTGGGAACCATGGGTAGTGGACTTGAAATAACCTAGGTTTATTGCATCTCTATGATTGGGGTTTTGCATGTATTGTATATTTCCCCTCATTATGATTATTTTTTGGTGGTGGCCAACACCAAACTCCGCCTACTATCACAATCCCAACCAAGGTAGTGATGAATAAGAAAAGGGAAGTAGATTAGAAGATTCAATTGATGTATTCTTGTCTAATAAACCAAACCTGACCAAGAGGAGGTTGACTGGGATAATAGGTAACAGTTAGTTGGCACGCCATGGTGGCCGACCAAGCGCCATGGTGAAATTCGACCTTCACCTTCACAAGAGGGCTGCATGAACCTAAGTTACCATCCTGCATGTGAATCTCCAATTGTAGTTATGTTATCTAGGGTAATCGAGTCAACAAACCATGGGGAACACAATTCCCAAGTTGTCCCTAAAATTAAGTGTTTCCTCGCGTTATAGTGTAGTGTTTATTTTACTTTGTTTTTGAATCACAAACCCCCACCCCCACCCCTCATTTAGAGATTAGTAGTGAAGTCTTAAAGTCAAGCCTTATATTCCCTGTGGATTTGACCCTAACCTCTAGTTAGGTTAATTGCTGACAACGACCACTTTCTTATTGGAATGTGAACATCATCACTCGCTCGGGAGGTAGTAGGCCCATGCTACCGGATTAGGGGGTATGTACCTCAATAAGTATATTGAGGGATTTGTACATCGATTGCCTCGCTCAGGAGGTAGTAGTCCCATGCTACCGCATGGGGGGGTATGTACCCCGATAACCATATTGAGGGATTTGTACCTGGATTGCTTCCCTTGGGAGATAGTAGGCCCGTGATACCGGATTGGGGGGTATATACCCCAATAACCACGTTGAGGAGTTCCATATTGAGGGGTTTATACCTCATTCGCCTCTCCAAGGGGGTGGTACGCCTTGGATAACCTATATTGATGGTCTGTCCTTACACATGTATCATATCCTATGTAAGCATGATTTACTCTAAACGTCATTCATACATGCTATATTATTATATGTTTATTCATTGCTTAAGTTTATGCATTTCAATTATGTTGTCTATCTCTTGTTGCATTGCATCCTACATACTTAGTACATTCCAACATACTAATGCATACTTTATGCCTATGTGATGTCACCATGTAGGAACCGGAGCCCCGCTTGATCATCCTCCTCCACGTGGCTAGTATGATTTCGCTCAAGCATGTTCGGTGAGTCTTCCATTCCGGGGACAATGTCTTGGATTCAATGTTATGTATTAAGACTCTTTCCTTTGATGTATGCTTACGATTAAAAGGGGTGAGCCCGGTTGCTTGTCTTGGTCCCCTGATCCTATCTATGTAGTAGAGGTGTCACTGGAACCTTATGTTGTATTAGTGCTATACTCTATTCAGCTTGCTATGTTTCTATGATAGAAATGATGCCCCTTAGTCCCATATTTCCATTTTACAACTCTTTTTGTTGATTCTAATGCTTCCACGACCAAGAATGTGTAATGATATGTAAAGAGGTTTATTTGGGGCCCCTTCGGGTTCCCCATTCACCGTATCACGTCTAGGCCATAGGCTTGGGTAATGAAAACCTCTAGCAACAAGCAAGCTCTTGCGATCATCCCTCGTGTCAAACAATCGGTGCCTTTATGCCACTTCTTTGGCAAGTCTAGGATTCAAGTCGGTGAACCAATCTTGGATCACAACACTCTCATCTCTATTCACTTTCTCAACACCATTTTTCTCACTACAAAGTGAAATAATCCGAAGGAGATAAAAAAAATGACTTACATTCCTCAAGAAAGCGTTCATCAAAATTAGCCATACAACAAAAAGCAAAACAAAGAAAACCTAGAGAAGTACTCGCTAATCAAATCAAAAAGAGTAGACTACAAGTCCTAAATCAACTCAATGTGCCTATTATTCCTTGGCAATGGCACCATTTTTTATGTCGCTCAACCTACCACTCAAAGATAAAGGAGCGGTCATCATCAGCATATTACCCAACTTTGGACGTCTGGGTCGAATACCACAGGGAACACCGTGTCGACGAGTGAGTTAAGTGAGGACCTATGGCTACTAGATTTTTGACTTAATAAGAGAGAACCATACAAGTATTTTAACTAAATTGGGGGGAAACTAAACTAACAACTGCTCTGATAAACAAATGGGTAAGTATTGATCAAGCAAGAGAGCAAGGATAGGGATGTGGGACTGAATCAAAACTCGCTCGATCCATCAAACTTAGCATCAAATTGCCCTATGGGTAGGCTAAGTCGCTTGTAATCCCCTCGGCTAGAGGAATGATGTTTTGCAAGATCCAACTATGGTCTCTCACGCGGGATGCTTAAAGACAATCCTAGCTTGAACACAAAGAAGAAAAACACCCAAGACCTTAATCGTTAAGTCCCTTTTGAGGATCTCAACACAGAAACCCATGACTATCATGCAATCTTCCCCCTCAACTACATCCGCTAGAGAAATAATTGAAGAATTAAGCTAGAATTAAGGAACTACCTCAAATCTAAGTTAAACAAGAAAATATGCAAGAACCCATAAATCAATTCAAGCAATTAAAGCAATTTCGGAGAAACACTCTTGATTTTGCAAGTAAATCATCAACAAAGCATGAAAGTAAAAGAAATAATCAAGACCCATATGAAAATCAATAACCAAGCTTCAATTAAATCTACAAATTTAATATTCAAGAACAAGAAAAGAAAGAGCAAGTGAAAGATAATACAAGTGAAGCCCACACTCTTCAACTCACTCAAGAATTTGTAGAAAACGTTCTCTAAATCCTCACCCTAAACTAAAATCTACACTAAGGTGCATTCTTATTCTATAAGGATGTATGGATATTCTTCTTTTGATAGGTGTGCGTGTATATTGTGACTTTGGGGTTGAAAATGATGAATTTTCAAAGTTGTCCCAATGCTGATCACTTCAATATTCCGCAATTACACTCAGCGTTCCCCGATCGCGGAGGTTGTGGCTCCTTATGTGCTGCCTTCACATCTAGGACTAGTGCATTCGCACTTCTCTACACGTTATAACTCCATGATCGCGGGCGTAAAACCCGCGTTCACTGAGTGTATCTACTGCCAGGTACAATTTTTTGCATTTCAGCTCCTTTTGGCTCCAATTAAGCTCCAATCTTTAATTCTTCTCAGGAAACCCAAATCTAATCCATAAGTACCTGTAGAATACACTATTCAAAGCACAATTTTCCTCAAGTTATAAGTTTAACAACACAAAATTATAATAAAAGAGCAAGTAATGAGTGTTATCCATGCACTCATCAATAGTCTTTTATGAGAGAAAGAAGAACTAATTTTTTTAGGATATTGTCAGAAAGGTTTCTAAAAAGGGTACTATCTTGAAAGAATAGGCTCCTATCTTTTGGTGAGAAGCTCATATTGATTAAGCATGTACTACAATCCATGCCTATATACTTGTTTTTTGCTATGAACTCTATCATAAGGAAGTTATATCAATTTTTTGCTAATTTATTTGGAGTAACAAAAGGAATGAAAGAAGAACGCACTGGGCAGCTTAGGAGGCCTTGAATTTCCCCACAGATGAAGGTGGTTTGGGCCTAAAATCTCTGTTTGATTTAAGAAAATCTTTGATGGATATACTATGATCGAATTTTAGAACTGGAATTGGTAGTCTGTGGGGCACTTTCATAGGTAATAAATATTGTAAAAAAGTTCATCCTATTTTTGTACCTAGTAAAAGTACATCCCATGTATGGAGAAGCATGTTAATGGTTAGAGAGGATATAGAATCTTATATTTGGTGGTAGCTTAAAGCAGTTAATTCTAGCTTCTGGTATAACAACTGGACTAGATTTGGTTCCCTCTATTTATACAGAAGGAGAGTCAGCTAGGAAGAAAGAAGTAGAAGTTAAAGTTTTCAATAAGAATAACAGTTGGAAGATACCTTTGTTGGGTAACATGGTGTCAGCAGAGATGGATGATTATATAAGTAGTGATATTCACCCAGAGACATAAGTTATAGTGGACAGGAAGCTTTAATGGAGTGTTCTCAAGGAAGTCATCATACCATATTATAAGAGTAAGGAGGGATAAGGTGGAATAGCATAGAAAGTTGTGGTCAAGAAATTTGCCACACAAAATAACCTTTTTCCTTTGGAGAGTACTGAAAAGGAAAGTACCCATTAATGACATGTTGAGGATGTTGGACTTCTAACAGCTCGCATGGCTCAAAACTATGAAAATATTTTATTGCTTGTGCAGGATTTAGCTTGGATGGATCACAGGTAATGAGCACAATTCACAAATGGTGGAAGTTTGCAAAGAATCTAAGGGATAGAACCATTCTAAATGCAATTCCACTTGTAATTATTTGGGAATTATGGAAGAGGAGAAACTTAATAAGACATGAAAAAGAGAATGCTTTTGTCAGAATACTACAAAATTTCTTAAAGACAATGCATCCACTGATTGTTACAACCTTTCAGGAGTGGAATAAATTATCTGGAGATTGGACAGGTTTTTTTGATCTATTTCTTAGCTATATTCCTAAACTGATGTGTACCCTTATTAAATAGAGGACTCGAGACCTTGGCTAGTTTAAATTCAATATTGATAGAGAATGCAAAGGTAATCCTAGTGTTAGTGCCTACAGTTTTTTCTTCAGAGACAGTTTTGGAGATTTACTTTGTGATGAAGCTGGTAACATAGGGGATTTTAACAGTATAATTATAGAAACTACTGCAATGCCTTGCCATTTTGTAGGTCACAAGGGTATCAGAATATCATTTTAGAGACTGAATCATTTAGTCTAGATAAGATTTTGAGGATGGAATGGAAAGTTCCATGAGAGATAGTGCAGCTTGTAGAAGACAGTTGGAACATAATGGAGGTCATATATTCATCAACAGCACGCATATAGAGAAACTAATCAATTGGTTGACTACATAGCAAACATGGCAATACATACAGCAGAAATGCAATAGTTTTGCTTATATTACGAATTGCCTAGCAAGGCTAGAAGGATATTAAATACAGATAAGCATCAAATTCCATCTGTCAGAATAAGAGCAAGTGCAGTACCAACAAAAGATAATAGGTCCAATGCTAGTAGACAATAGAGAACATGTTTTCATAGGAATACATATTTACAACAAGGGATCTAAACTAGAGAGTTAGCAAATTTCTAACTAGCTTATGTACTTCAAACCTCAAAAAGTTCAAGAGATGCAAAAGGAAGAACAGAGAACCAAATTGCTTTTCAAGGCAGCAAGCACTCACCGAACGTCACACTAGTTGTGTGAGCAACTTTATTTCTTCTCCTAACTCTGACGAAGAAGAGGGTTTAGATGATAAGGTAAGTGAACCGACAGAACCTAAACAAGTAATAAACACTTACATGGACAAGACTGCAAAAGGACCCCTTGTTCTTTACCTCTTCAGAAGGACCACTTTCCACCAGATATGACTCCTGAAAGGCAGAGGAGAAAAGATTAACTCAATGGTGTATAGGGTGCTAATACAAAGAGGGTCTAATTACCTTTTGATAGTTGATAATATGAGGAATTACGAAAGTATGATGCAGATAGTTTGTGACCCAAAAATTAAGCAGATAGTATGCTTTGGTTGGAAGTCATGGAAACATTTTTAGCGGCTGACAAGGACAGAAGAAGTAGGGTCTCAGATTAGGAAACCCTTGGTCTTAGGGTTACATGTATCCACATATATCTCTGAATTCGAATCATGTCTTTTTTACTTTCCTCATATTAGACTCATTTGTATAAAGCTCTGTATAAGCCCATTTACTCTGGCTATTTAATAAAATGGGTTCTATGACCTAAGTTTAATTTCAAAAAAATAGGACAAGTCATAAAAGTGAACTGATTTACGAGTCGTAGAAGACTTTCGTGGAATCGCAATAGTTTGATTACAAGGAGAGTTCACAGGTCGTAAAAGATTTCAGAAACCTTAAAATTTTGTCAATTAAAAAGTCCTAAAGTCCATGTAATGGTTGCCATTTACAAGGATTTAATACGATCCATAGAAGAAATTATGATTCGTAAATGATCCGTAGAAGTTGTCAAAATTCAATTTTTCTAGTTTGTTTTGGATAAGTTTTTTATGTCTATAAATATGATTTCTAAGTTTCATTTTAAGCTTATGCTTTGTTTTCTTACAGTTTTACTCTGATGAACATAAGTAAATAGTTTGTTTGATTTTTGTTCTTTGATTTTGGAGCTTAATCTTGTATTATTCGCTAACATTTGACTTTGGATTTCAATTAAAGATTGTGTATTTTATTTATTCAATTTGTAAGTGCATGTAAGGACCTGGACTTTGTACGATCTCAATGGATCTTGGAATTTTGGTTCTGAAAATATTTGGGCTAAGGTGACACCTCATGGAAGCCTTTACAGCCTGTATGATGCTATACGGACCACGCGGAGCCTTCTTGAAGTGGTTATTGGCCTTCTGGGGTGTGAGGGCCTTAGTGTGGAGCTTGAGACTAAGGCATACCACACTTGGACCCCACATGGTCAGTGTGAGGCCATACGGACCTTGTGGTGGGCTTTATGGTAGCCATGGGCTTGAGACTCCAGAGTTTTGAGCCCAAGGCAAGTGGCACTGCCCCTCTCATGGACCATCTGGTGCCTCACAATCCGTGAGGCCTTTTTGTATGGATTTCCTAGTGAAAATTTTCTAGTATTCGATCACTGTCTGGGAACTTCATCATGGAGAATTTTTCTAAGTGGGGTGGGATGAAGGAGGCACACAGACCATGTGGCTTAGTACGATCCGTACCACCTTACATATGGGTGCCTACGTTCAATTTTTCTAAGTATAGGATTATTGTTTCAGAACTTCGACAAGTGAAATTTTTCTAAGTCTTGGACCACGGGCAAGTGTATGCTCTGTATGGTGCCTCACGGACCGTACCACCCCTCCTTTAGACTTCAACTTTAATTTTTCTACTCGTTTCATTAATGGCATTTTCATAATTACGATTTATCCTAAGGGTCTTTTGTGACTTTATATGCTACCTAAAGACATTCAAATTACCTATACCATATTTCTTTCAGTCATATCCACTCACTTCGAATTCTCCCAAGTCACTGTTAAGAACTCTCTCTAAGGAATCTTGTGAAAACTAAGCTTGGGAATCAAGGGAAGGCTCTTTTTTCTTCAAATTTCTTGTTGAATCTTATTCATTAGTTAAGGACGTGGGATTGATTCTTGTTCCCTTTCAACCAAGAAGACTCAAACTCTTATCACATGAATTTCATGAAATTTTGCTTACTTTAAATATGGGTTTTGAAGGTTAGTGTTTATTAAATTCAATAGAAGTATGGATTATGCTTTATCGATGACTTTAAGTTGTTTTAAACCCAAATAGGTTGAATTACATTATAATTATGAATATTTGAATATGCATGGTCCTTTTGAAGTTTGATTTAAGCATGGGTAATCAATATTATGATTTGAATGTCGGTTTTACTTATGGATTTACTTTAGTTTCCTAATATTATTGATTTTAGATTGAATATATATTACCCATTGCAATTCATATATCATTCGTAGCATACAGATTCGTGAGCATTGGACTTTATGAAAATTATGAAGTGGGTTAAGTCCAATTATGTTTATGTATATAATTTTGATAAAATTATGGTTATGACAAGAATGTGATCACATAAATGTCTATGGTATGGCTGTTTGACATTTTGGGTGCTTGCACCATATTGTTATGTGAATGAGTTATTCCTATGCATGAGAATCATGATTATGAACCATGTTTGGCTTTTGAACCCAAGTACAAATGATTATGAAAAGTGTCTAGCTTTTGAGCCCAAATGTGCATTGAAATGATTTGAAAGGACTATTGCCTCTTTTGAAAGCATATGTATGTATATGTATTCTTATGAGATGTTTGACCTAGCACCTAACAGATTGGGGGCATAAGGGCTATTCCTAAGGGTCCTCTCCCTTTTCTTGAACTATGTGCCAACATAGGTATATGTTAGCCATTACTAAAAACACTGGGTCGTAAGGAATGGTTTCACATTTTTATATGATATGGTATGATATGTTTTGATATGGAAATCCTTCTGAAAAGATATGATCATAAGGAAGGTGTCCCTCACACCGAAAAGATGTAATCCTAAGGTGTGATGTAGATTACTCTTGGCAAGTAATCTTCTCTTACTGATAGGAGGTCTACATAGGGAAAATTCATATAATAGCTCGCTTGAGTTTGATATGACGATCATGGTCACATCCCCACTATATATGAGCACTATTGCATTTCATGCATCATTGATTTCATGGCATATTATTATATTAATTTTTCTTGTTATATTTCTCTTTCTATATTGTGTGCCCTTGTCTTCAAACCTTGAATGCAAGTTTGGTAAGTCATATGCATTGCACGCCCACATACTTATTACATTCAGACATACTAATGGTTACCTTCTTATATATAATCTAACCATGTAGGGACCAGAAACTACCTTCATCTACTATTTGACGGCTAGATCACATTTGTGAAAGTGTTGTGGTGAGTCCTATCTTCCAAGGACAAGCCACCATTTAACTACCTTATGTTGCTTCTGTTTTGTTATTTACTTTAAGAGTGAGCCTGGGATATGTGTTGGCACCGTCCTATCTTATGACTAGAGGCATTGTTGGACATCTTGTAGACTCTTGTCGGATCTATATGTTATGTGTTTTAATTGGAGCTTAAGATTATGGTTATCTATTGGATATGGCTATTATAGATTGGAGCTTCTGATTATGGTTATCTATTGGATATGGTTATTATGGATTGATTATGAGAATTCTGATAAGTATGTATGTCTTGATATGGAAATGTGGAAGATCCTAGTCCTATATTTCCCCCATAGAGTGAGTCATACCTACCCGCCCTTAGTTCTTATGTGCTATGTGAATCCATGTTAATCCCCTATAACTATGACATCCCCATAGCATGAGTCTTACTTTCCCATCCTTTAGAATTATGTGTTTACTATTTATATATGCTTCCAAACTGATGATGTGAATATGGATACTTTGAGGCTTGTTTGAGGACTCTCAGGTTTCCATTTGCCATGTCACTCCTTGACCTCAAGTCCGAGTCATGATAGAGATGGTATCAAAGCACTAGGTTTTAAATTGTCCTCGGATTCCAACATGTCGCGTTAAGTAGAATCTTACTCATGGGTGTGAAGTGCACCACATCTATGGGTAGGAGCCTATAAGGTGTTTTAGGAAATGTTTCACTTATTTCATGATTCTTATCATGCCATGAAATGTGTCTTAAGATTCCCTATCTCCATTCTTCCCTACTAAATATGGAGAGTTATTTTAGGCTCGTAATGCAATTCAGGCAAGGAAGTTGTTGTAGTTGATCTTATAGATGAGGTCAAAGAGTGAGATGGTGAAGGATGTGCATTGTTTGACAAGATTGGGAAATTGGGTTGAGTGAATCTAATGATGGCTTCATTCATGTTCAAAATAGGGCTAGATCTTTTGTGGTTGTTGATGTTTTCACTGATCTCAAGAGTTTGCAATATGTGTTCACTAAAAGAGATCTTAACTTGAGGCAAAGAAGATGGTTGGAACTCCTTAAGGACTATGACATAAGTGTATAATATCATCTCGGCAAGGCAAATGTTGTAGTCGATGCTCTTAGTAGGCTATCTATGGGAGTGTGACTCTTGTTGATGAAGGGAAGAAAGAGTTGGCAAAAGATGTTTGCCATTTGGCTAGATTAGGTACTAGGTTGGCTGACTATAATGATGGTGGTATTCATGTTCAGAATGGGGCCTAATCTTCTATGGTTGTTGATGGAAAAGCTAAGCAAGATCTAGATCCATCATTGGTTGAGTTGAAAAAAATGGTTGTCGAAAAGAAGATAGAGGTTTTCTCCTAAGGGGATGATGGTGTGCTTCGGTATCAAGATAGATTGTGTGTTCCGGATATGGAGGATTTTAGGAGGGCGATCATGAGTGAAGGCCATAACTCTCATTACTCTATTCACCCAGGATCTACTAAGATGTATCTGGATTTGATGGAAGTATATTGGTGGCATAGTATGAAGAAGGATATAGCCAAGTTGTATACAAATTTAATTGTCAACAAGTGAAGGTAGAGCACTAAAGGCCCGGTGGTTTAGCTCAAGATATCGAAATTCCTACTTGAAAGTGGGAAGACATGAACATGGATTTTGTGGTTGGCTTTCCTCGAACCCGAAGGCAATTTGACTCCATTTGGATTATCATTGATCGGATAACTAAGTTGGCTCATTTCCTACTAGTCAAGACTATCTTTATTGCTGAAGATTGTGCAAGGTTGTACATAGAGTTGGTGATGTTGTATGGTGATCCTACATCCATCATATCAGATCGTGTTGCCTAATTTACTTCTCACTTTTGAAGGTCATTTCAAAGAGGATTTGGTACTAAGGTGAAGTTGAGTACCGTTTTTCATCCTCAAATTGATGGGCAAGCTGAGAGGATAATTCACACTTCGGAGTACATGTAGGGGACTTGTGTATTAGAATTTAAAGGAAATTGGAGTGATTATCTATCGCTTATTGAGTTGGCTTATAACAATAGCTTTCATGCTAGCATTGGTATAGCAGCGTTTGAGGCATTTTATGGTAGAAGATGTAAACTTTCGGTGGGGTGGTTTGAGTAGGATTAAATGACTTCTATAGTCTCGAATATAGTGTTGGAGGCTATGGAAAAAGTGAAATTGATTAGGGAAAGGTTGAAGATGGTTCAAAGTCATCAAAAGTCTTACTTAGATGTTAGAAAGAGGGATCTTGAGTTTCTTCTCGATGATAGGGCATATGTGAAGATTTCTCCTATGGAGGGTGTAATGTGTTTTGGCAAGACGGGCAAGTTAAGTCTCTGGTATGTAGCTCATTATGAGATTGTTTAGTGGATTGGGAATGTTGCCTATAGAATGGATTCGCCTCCGGATTTGAGTTCTATTCACCCAGTTTTTCATGTGTCTATGTTGAGGAAATTGCTTGGTGATCCTAGCATAATTGTGCCTTTGAAAGGTGTTGAGGTTGAGGGGAAAAACTTGTCTTATGAGGAAGTCACAGTTGAGATCTTAGATAGGCAAGTGAAGTAGCTTTGTAACAAGGATGTGGCTTCAGTTAAGGTATTTTGGAGAAATCAACATGTGGGGAGAGTGTTATATGGGAGGTGGAGTTAGACATGATGAAACTATAACCCCATCTTTTCCCATCTACTCAAACCTAAGGTATTAGGTTCCTTCTTTTCCAAGTGGACCTAATTCTTTTATTCTTGAGTTTCATGACATGACATTCATACGTGTGCACCAAAATGATTTTATGATGTTTTGAGTGATTTAAATACATTTTGGTATGAGTTTTAATGACTTTATGATTTTCAAGTGATGAAATATGCATTGGATCTTGTGTTTGAATATTTCATGTTCTAAATCAATCCTTTCAAGCCTTGTACTAGCACATTCAAGGATGAATGTTCCCAAGGGGGAGATGACGTAGGGTTTGTACGACCTCAATGGAGCTTGGAATTTTGGTTTCGAAAAGTTTTTGACTAAGTGATGCCTCATGGAAGCCTTCATGGTATGTGCGGTGCTATACGGACCATGTGGAGCCTCCTTGAAGTGGCCTTTGGCCTTGTGTGGGGTGTGAGGGCCTTAATGTAGAGTTTGAGACCAAGGGATACCACATTTGGCCCCCACACGATCCATGTAAGGCCATATGGACCGTTTGGTAGACCATATGGTAGCCTTGGGATTGAGACTCCACAGTTTTGAGTCCAAGGCAAGTGGCACGACCCCTCTCACGGATCATTTGGTGCCTCACAGTCCATGAGGCCCTTTCGTATGGGTTATGGAGTGAACATTTTCTAAGTATTGGATCATCATTTGTGAACTTCTTCGTGGGGGATTTTTCTAAGAGGAGTGGGACGGAGGAAGCACATGGACTGTGTGGCTTGCTACGATCCGTACCACCTTCCATATAGGTGCCTATGTTGAATTTCTCTAAGTATGGAAATTACCATTTTGGACCTTCATCAAGTGGAATTTTTCTAAGTATTGGACCATGGGCAAGTGTATGGTCTATATGGTGCCTCACAGACCGTACCACCCCTCCCTGAGACTTTAACTTCAATTTTTCCACTCGCTTCATTAATTGGATTTTCGTAATTACGGTTTATCCTAAGGGTCTTTGGTGACTTTCCATGCTACCTAAAGACATTCAAATGACCTATACTTTATTTTTTTCATTCAAATTCACTCTTACACTTAGAATTCTCTCACGTCACTGTTAAGAACTCTCTCTAAGGACTCTTGTGAAAACTAAGTTTGGGAATCAAGGAAGGCTCTTTCTTCTTCAAATTTCTTCTTGAATCTTCTTCATTAGTTAAGGTATGTGGGTGCCCCGACCCAAGCCTAGGGCCTAGACATGACCCACGAACAGGGAACCTGAAGGAACCCCAAAAAGCCTCATAGAATATCATCACACATCATTGGTCACGGAAGCAAGATAGTTCGTCATAAGAAACATAAACAAGGTGAAATTGGGACTATGGGAGAGAAATTTATATTTAAATAGCTTGAATATCATAAGGGAGTCCAAGGTCAAGCATAATACATATTTGTCTAACAATACCTCTAACAAAGAACTTAGCGGAGGCCAAAACAAGAAACTGAGCTCACCCTCATAGTTAAGTATACCAAAAAGGAAAGATAGTCTTCAATATATAACATAAGAACATAGATATTGCCCTCGGACATGAGGACTCACCAACTAGCCTGAATGGAAGCCACTAGCCACGTGGAGAAGGAGGATGACCAAATGGAGCTCCGGTTCCTACATGGTAACATCATGTAGGCATAGAGTATGTGTTAGTACGTTTGAATGTACTAAGTATGTAGGATGCAATGCAACAAAAGATAGGCAACACAATCGAAATGGATAAACATAGACAATGGATAGCATAATAACGATATGACATGTATGAATGATGCTTGTAGTAAAATCATGCTTATATAAATCATAATACATAAGTAGAAGGAACCATCATCATAGACCAAGTAACTAGTGCTTAGAATCCAAGGTTCGGCACCCCCTTGGAGGGTGATCAAGGTATATACCCCTTAATTACTAGACGAACATCATACCCTTCATCAAGGTGGCCAAGGTATCAGCCCCTTAACAACGATTAATGGACATTCCACCCTTCATTTAGGTGGCCAAGGTATCAACCGCTTGCCAGTTAATGGACATCACACCCTCCAATTAGGTGGTCAAGGTATCAACCCCTTACCGATTAATGGACATCACACCCTCCAATTAGGTGGTCAATGTATCAACCCCTTAACAATGGTTGATGGACATCACACCCTCCACCAAGGCGGTCATCTTATAACAATATAGATACTTCTCATAAACATAACTCGTATGGACATTCATTTCCTCATGAAACCACATTTGGACATTTTATCAAACATTTAGAGGGTGTATAGTGCTAGTGTAAAACCATGCAATTCAAGAGTGAAATCATGCTAGTAAACTCAATGTAAAAGCTTCAATAGATTCTTGGTAAAACTCTCAAGCAATAAACATAAAAAACTCTTGAACAATCCAATAGATCTTAGATTCATAGCTCAAAACATGGTAAAACGGTCACAATTTCATATGCTCAAACATAGTATACAGTGATTTTCATAATAATCACAACCATGAATAAATCGCCTTTAAATCATGCAATTTGTAAGAAAAGGAAGCTTGGGCATGATGGGTGAAACGAACCTATGAAAGAAACCTACATACCTTAGCTTTGGAGAACCTTGGAAAAAGATTGGAGATGGAGACTTGAAGCTTGAACGAAATCCTTGAACAAATCCTTAACATTGGTCTTGAGTTTTGGAACTTGCATTTAGGGTGAAATATGAATCTAAGTGTTTGAGAGGATATTGGGGAATGTTAAGGATGATATGAGGGTAAAATAAGGCTAAGTATAGGTATTTTCACGTATTGGGACCCTTAGGTCCAAGACATAAAAGTCTTGGACTGAGTACCAAATAATAGACTCAAAAATATACACGTGACACGCCTGACACAATATTTTTCGTATTCTTGAAAAATTCATAATTCGATTCGGTTGCTTAAAAATCAGGGTTAGACCCTTTCTCCCTAAATATAACCCGCTGAACAAGAATATGAAGTCCATTTTTCAAAATAACAAATGAATTTTTAGATATATGGAAATTACGAGTCCGGGCATTTCCGAGGCACATTTTTGGGCACTTTTGTGGTCGTTTCAATATCTCCCCCTTGGGAACATTCGTCCCCAAATATCAAAGAAATGTACAAGAGAAGAGTAATAGTAAGGAGATCAGCCCTAATAAGAATGCAACAATATACCTTAAAACATTATTTTCAAAATCCCAACATAAGTGTTAAAATTGTCATGAAGTTGTCAACATAAACATGAGTGCATGCAATGATAGAGGGGCTGAAATACAAGACTTGGAATCATAGAAATGGACTTGAGTATTACCATAAGCTTGAATAGAATGGAATAGATACGTGTATTGCTTCTCCATGCTCGTACTGGCTCCCCGAGAAGCACATACGAATAGACGAGTCCCCAAAAAGGGCCTTGATGAACACCACATCACCATTAATCAACTTTTCCATCCTTCCATCCAATACCTCCAATGGGACCTTCTCCTAAGCCAACTTATCCTCCACATAACCTACAATCCCAAAGAGTTCTATAGCACTAGAGTCACCAACACAGTCCATCAACCTTACCAACCTCCCTCTAACTTCTACAAGGACTCACAATCTCAACTCAATCTTCAACCTTAAATATACCTAGTCCACTTGGTACCATAAACCACCATCTCCCCCTTGGGAGACAACCTCCACTTTATCAGCTTTTCACCCAAATCTTCCAACTCTAATAAGGCGGAATCAAGGCCTTGCTTAAACTAGACCTCTTCAACCAAAGAAGATTTGGAACCATCAAGAATACACACCACCATGCTCAACTTCTTCCAACATAACCCCCAATCTAGCCAATCGATGGACCTCTCTAGTCACCTCCTTGTCACCATCATCTACATATGCTAGGCTACCCATAGGCAGCCCACTTAGAGCATCAACCACAACATCAGCTTTAATGGGGAAATGTAATGCACACTCATATCATAATCCTTAAGGAGTTCTAACCACCCTCTTATTATCTGATGCTAAGCAAACCACCTCTCATCCTCCAAGACTTGCAACATTATCCCTAAATGATTCATAAGCTCTAAATATATCAATACTTCATTACTAGAGACCACCACAAACATGTCGCGGTAGGCTTTTAAGACACTTTTCATGAAACTCATAAACATAGCTAGTGCATAAGTCAACCAAACAACTCCACCAATGCTAATAATGCTCACACTTACTCCGAAAAGACACTTAGGGATATCACCTACCCTCATCCTCACTTGGGGACAACACCCGAACCAAAGATCAATCTTAGAGAAGTGACTAACCCATTGTAGTTGACCAAATAGATAGACCATCCTCAACCATCATATTACAACCTTAGGGGTCCTACACTCATTAGAAGCATGTTATGCAAGTAGCCCAAACTTCCCCAATACCTCCAACACATCAACTAAGTTCAACCAAAATCACAAGGCAAGACTTCTATGCAACAAGAACATGGGGAAACCCTTAGAGATCAACTAAACCTTAGGACAAGAACGGACCTACCTCTTTTGCTACCACTTGACAACCCCTTCCCCTTCCACTCAAAGATGGGTTCATTAGGGAGTCGGAATCTAACTCTACGGGTTCTACCACCAAAGGAGACACAACATGTATGTAACTATTCCATTCCAAGTACAACATTAAAATTCACCACACCAACTCCAACAAGTCACAAGGCAAGACCTAATGCAAGATGATCATGGAATAAGGCTTACCAACTTTCTAGCAACCAAAAAGAATAAAGAAAGAGACAATGGCACACCGACCCCAACAATGCACGCACATCTAAGTCAAGGAAATTTCAACATATTGGTAGCAACATTGGGCACCCTATCTACCTCTTGCCTCCTTTGAAGAGCATGGAACCGATTACGTCTTAGAGAACCCCCTTGATCAACTTCACCACCGTTATCCTTGTTGTGCTTGCGAGGACAATCATTCATCTTATGACCCATTTCCCCACATCTATAGCAAGCATCACTACCTCTCAAGCATGGGTCGTATGGCATCTACAACACCTTGAGCATCTAGCATAAGGCACCATAACACTTCTTTCCTTGGAACTTCAGAACTTTCCTTCGAAACGGGCCCTCTTGGCCTCCTTACCCCTCTTCTTCCTCATCTTTTCTTCCTCCAGTTGTTCGGGATAAGTCATTAACCGAGACAAATCCAACTCACCAATCAACATAGCGGACCGGCATTCCTCACTCACCAAGTGGAGACACCCATCACAAATTTATTCATCCTAGTCCTTGCATCGGACACCAATTGAGGAGCATATTTTGAAAGTTGGGTGAACTTGAAGGCATACTCCCTCACATTCATAGCACCTTATTTCAAGTTCATGAACTCCACCAATTTAGCTTCCCTAAGCTCAAGTGGGAAGAACTGATTAAGAAAGGCAACCTTGAACTCCTTCCATAGAACCACACTACCATTTCCCTTCTCCCCCTTCCATTGATCATACCATATTTGGGCTACCCCTTTAAGTTGGTACGCCACCAACTCCGCCTTTTCATTAGGCCTAACACCCGTGATAGTCAAAATCTTGTAGACCTCATTAATGAACTCTTGTGGATCTTCATCTACCTTTGACCCATAAAACACTGGAGGATTCATCCTCATGAAATACCTTACCCTAGCTCCCGGGGTAGTAGATTGAGGGGCTTGGGCCCCTTGGTTGGCCACAACTTGGGCAAGCATAGTGAGAGCATCCTGGAGCTAACCAATGGTAGGTTGCTCCTCAGGAGTTTGGGCCCTTCTTCCTCGAGTGAAAGACATGATCTAACATAGAAAAAACAATCATTAGGGGGAAAAACTTACTCCAAATCTGTCACACGACTTAGATCATGAAGAAGGGAGATAATTCCTAAAACGTCTCATAACCTCCTACTCATAGTTGTGGTGCACAACACAACCATGTATAACAATCTAATCGACACGGTGTGTTAGACTCCAAGGATCTAACAACCTAGTGCTCTGATACCATCTTTGTCACGACCCAAGCCTAGGGCCTAGATGTGACCGGCGAATGGAGAACCCGAAGGAATCCCAAACAAGTTTCATAGCATATCATCACGTATCCTTGGTCGTGGAAGCAATATAGCTCGTCATAAGAAACATTAAAAAAGGGAAATTGGAATTATGGGAGAGAGTGTTATATTTAAATAGCTTGAATATCATCAGGGAGTCAAAGCTCAAGCATAATACATATTTGTCCAACAGGACCTCTAACATAGAACTTAGCGGGGGCCAAGACAAGCAACCGGCTCACCCTCATAGTCAAGTATACCAAAAAGGAAAGATACTCTTCAAAGCATAAGAACATAGATATTGCCCTCGGACATGAGGACTCACCAATTAGCTTGAATGGAAGCCACTAGCCATGTGGAGAAGGATGATGACCAAATAGAGCTCCGGTTCCTACATGGTAACATTATGTAGGCATAGATATGTGTTAGTACGTTTGAATGTACTAAGTATGTAGGATGCACTGCAACAAGAGATAGGCAACATAATCGAAATGCATAAACATAGATAATGGATCGCATAGAAATGATATGACATGTACGAATGATGCTTGTAGTAAAATCATTCTTATATAAATCATAATACATAAGTAGAAGGAGACCATCATCATAGACAAAGCAACTACTGCTTAAAATCAAAGATTTGGCACCCCCTAGGAGGGTGATCAAGGTATATACCCCTTAATTGATAGACGAACATCGCACCCTTCATCAAGGTGGCCAAGGTATCAACCCCTCAAAATGGTCAATGGACATCCCACCCTCCATTTAGGTGGTCAAGGTATCAACCCCTTGTCGGTTAATGGACATCACATCATCTAATTAGGTGGTCAAGGTATCAACCCCTTACCGGTTATTGAACATCACACCCTCCAATTAGGTGGTCAAGGTATCAACCCCTTAACAATGATTGATGAACATCACACCCTCCACCAAGGTGTTCATGTTATAATAACATAGATACTTCTCATAAACATAACTCATATAAACATTCATTTCATCATCATAAAGTCATTCAACTCATAAGACACGCTTTGGACCTTCAATTCCTCAAGAAACCACACCCGAACATTTTATCAAACATTTAGAGGGTGTGTAGTGCTAATGTAAAACCATGCAATTTAAGAGTGAAATCATTCTAGTAAATTCAATGTAAAAGCTTCAATAGATACTTGGTAACATTCTCAAGCAATAAACATCAAAACCCTTCACCAATCCTTTCAATAGATCTTGGATTCATAGCTCAAAACATGGTAAAACAGTCACAATTTCATATATTCAAACATAGTGTGCGGTGATTTTCATAATAATCAAGACCCATGAATAAATCACATTTAAATTCTGCAATTTGTAATAAAAGGAAGTTTAGGCATCATAGGGGAAAGGAACCCATGAAAGAAACCCACACACCTTAGCTTTGGAGAACCCTCGGAAAAGATTGGAGATGGAGACTTGAAACTTGAATGAAATCCTTAAGATTGTTCTTGAGTTTTGGGACTTGAGTTTAGGGTGAAATATGAGTCTAAGTGTTTGAGAGGATATTGGGGAATGTTAAGGATGATATGAGGGTGAAATAAGGGTAAGTATAGTATTTTCACGTATGGGGACCCTTAGGCCCAAGACTTAAAAGTCTTGGACCGAGTACAAAAACAAAGGACTCAAAAATATACACTGGCGCGTCGCAGAAGCGGCGTGCCTAACACACTGTTTTTCACATTCTTGAAGATTTCATAATTCGATTCGGTTGCTTAAAGATCGGGGTTAGACCCTTTTCCCCCTAAATTTGACTCTCTGAATAAGAGTATGAAGTCAGATTTTAGAAATAATGAATGGATTCTTAGATATATAGAAATTACAATTTTGGACATTTTCGAGGCACATTTTCAAGCACTTTTGGGGTCGTTTCAGTGGGATTGATTTTTGGTCCCTTTCAAACCAAGAGTACCCAAACTCTTATCACTTGAATTTCATGAAATTTCGCTTACTTTAAATATGGGTTTTGAACATTATTGTTTATTAAATTCAATTGAAGTACGGGTTATGCTTTATTGATGATTTTAAGTTGACTTAAGCCCAATATGTTGAATCACATTATAATTATTATGAATATTTGAATATGCTTGGTCCCTTTAAAGTTTGATGTAAGCATGGGTAATGAATATTATGATTTGAATGTGAGTTTTACTTATGGATTTACTTGAATTTCATATTATATTGTTGATTTTAGATTGAGTCTATATTACCAATTGCTATTCATATATCATTCATTGCATGTGCATTCATGAGCACTAGATTTTATGAAAATTGTGGGGTTGGTTGAGCTCAATTATGTTTATGTATATAATTTTGATAAAATTATGATTATGACAAGAATGTGATCACATAAATGTTTATGATATGGCTCTTTGAGCATTTTGGGTGCTTGCACGAAATTGTTATGTGAATGGGCTATTCCTATGCATGAGAATTCGTGATTATGAACTATGATTTGGCTTTTAAGCCCAAGTACGAATGATTATGAAATGTGTTTGACTTTTGAGCCCAAATGTGCATTGAAATGATTTGAAAGGGCTATTACCTCTTTTGAAAACATGTAT
>JAPFFP010080767.1:0-22442 GCA_026153255.1 Solanum medicagineum | reverse complement strand
AATGTCTGGTATAACCATTGGGAGGATAGTCGAGGTGAGGATGTTGAGCATGTTCTTGTACAGATGAGTTTAAGACTTCTTTCCTCGATCACTTCTTTTCCTAAGAGTTGAGGAAGGCAAAAGTTGATGAGTTTGTGAAGCTAAAGCTAGAGGGGATGACTGTCAAAGAGTACAACCTCAAGTTTATTAAGCTGACCAGATATTCTCTAGAGATGGTCCCGGACATGAGGGCAAAGATGAGAAAGTTTGTGTCTAGGTTGGGTAGGCATGTGAAAAAGGAGTGCAAAGCAGCATTGCTGATCCCAGGTATGGATATATCGAGGATTATGGTTTATGCCCAGCAAACCGAGGAGGATAAGAAGAAAGAAAGAGAAGAGCATCTCAGTAAGAAAGCCAAATCAGCAGGGCATGAGCCTAGCCAGTAAAAGCAGAATAAGGGTGATAAGTCCTACTTCCATAATAGGTCCCCAGCTATGCACCCTCTACATCAACCGCATCCGTGCAACAAAACAAGTATGATCAGAAGTCTTATGGTCACCAGAATTTTAGGGCTCGGGGTTCCCAATCCCAAGTTAGTGAGACCCAAGGTTCGAAGGGAAACCCACCCTATGGCAAGTGTGGCAGACTGCTCCTAGGTAAGCATCGCGAGGGCACAAATGCTTATTATGAGTGTGGCAGACTGGTCACTTCTAAAATGAGTGTCCTATGAGAAGATGGGGTGATGGAAGTAATAAATCACAGTCCTCCAAAGCACCCCTGGCTGGCAAATATCAGAGGGGTACCACTACGGGTGCAGGAGGTGGGACAAACCGCCTTTATGCAATGGGAAATCGCCAAGACCAGGAGGTGGCACCAGATGTTGTTACGGGTATGCTTCGAGTCTTTACTTTTGATTATTATGCATTGCTTGACCTGGGTTCCACTCTATCTTTTGTGACTCCATATGTGATTAGTAGGTTTGAGATTCTTCTAGAGCGTTTGCTTGAACCCTGTTTTTGTTTCCACTCCTACTGGTGAGTTTATCCTAGCTGAGAGGGTCTATAAAGATTATGTATCCATCTACGATAGGGATAACTTGACTAACCTGGTAGAGTTGGAGATGGTGGATTTTGATATGATCCTTGGCATGGATTGACTTCATGCCTGTTATGCCTCCGTTAATTGCAGGACTCGAATTGTAAGTTCCAATTCCCTAATGAACCAATCTTAGAGTGGAAGAGGAGTTCTGTTGCACCTAAGGGCAAGTTTATCTCCTATCTTAGAGCCAGAAAGCTAATATCTAAGAGTTCTATTTACCATCTTGTGGTAGTTAAGTCTGATGATGTTGAGCCTCCTACTCTAGAGTCAATCCCGATTGTAAATGTGTTTCCTGAAGTGTTTCCTGAGGATCTACCTGGATTCCCTCCTGACAGGGAGATTGACTTTAGGATTGATGTTCTCCCCGATACCCAACCTATCTCAATTCTACCTTATAGGATTGCCCCTGTTGAATTGAAAGAGTTGAAGGAGCAATTGAAAGACTTGTTAGAGAAGGGCTTCATAAGGCCAAGTGTTTCTATTTGTGATGCTCCTGCCCTATTCGTGTATAAGAGAGATGGGTCTCTTAGAATGTGTATAGACTATAGCCAACTGAACAAGGTCACAATACTTTTAAGTATCCTCTCTACAAAATAGATAATCTATTTAACCAACTTCAGGGTGCCACTTGCTTCTCCAAGATAGACCTCAGATCTGGTTACCAACAGTTGAAAGTGAGGGAATGTGATATTCCAAAGATTTAGAACAAGGTATGTCCATTTCGAGTTCTTGGTCTTCTCCTTGGGGTTAACTAATGCACCTGCATCCTTCATGGACTTGATGAACTGAGTATTCAGAGAGTACCTTAACATGTTTGTGATTATATTTATTAACGATATCCTAGTATACTCTAAGGATAAAGAAGAGCATGCCAATCATATTAGAGTGGTTTTGCAAACTCTCAAAGACCATGAATTGCATGTAAAGTTCTTGAAATGTGAGTTTTGGCTCAATTCAGTGGCCTTCTTTCGTCATGTTGTCTTAAG
The DNA here is from genome assembly GCA_026153255.1 of Solanum medicagineum. NCBI lineage: Eukaryota > Viridiplantae > Streptophyta > Magnoliopsida > Solanales > Solanaceae > Solanum > Solanum medicagineum. The sequence goes on along the minus strand of JAPFFP010080767.1, from coordinate 20,379 downwards.
GGATGGTATTCGAGTGGATGCCCAGAATATTGAAGTAATAAAGAATTGCCCAGACCGACCTTTCTAACCGACATAAGAAGTTTCTTGGGATTGGTAGGCTACTACCGCTGATTTGTTGATGGATTTTCTTCCTTATCGCACCATTGACCAAGTTGACTTAAAAAAAGGCCAAGTTTCAGTGGTCTGATGAATGTGAGAAGAGTTTTCAAGAGTTGAAGACTAGATTGACTGCAGCACCAGTTTCAACTTTGCCTGATAGGACGGAAGAATTTGTGACATATTGTGATGCATCCAGAGTTGGACTGGGTTGTGTGCTGAGGCAAAAAGGGAATGTGATAGCCTATGCTTCCAGGCAACTTAAGATTCATGAGAAGAACTATTTGACTCATGATCTTGAGTTGGCAGCAGCTGTGTTCGCGCTTAAGATCTAGTGCCACTACTTGTATGGAGTGTATATGGACATGTTCACTGTGCATAAGAGCTTGCAATATGTCTTCAGTTAGAAAAAGCTCAACCTGCGTCCTCGACTTCAAAGGGAATTGGGACGACCACTTTCTATTGATCAAATTTACATATAACAATAGTTATCATGGAAGTATCCAAATGGCGCCTTATGCAGCTTTGTATGGGAGAAGATGTAGATTACTGATTGGGTGGTTTGAGGTTGGAGAAGCTGAGTTGATTGGATCGGACTTGGTCCTCCATTCTATAAAGAAGGTAAAGGTTATTAGGGAGACGTTGAAGACTGCCCAGAGCCACCAAAACCCTTACACTGATGTGAGAAAAAGGGACTTGGAATTTGAGGTAGATGATTGGTGTACTTGAAAGTGTCACCTATGAAGGGTGTCATGAGGTTTGGGAAGAAGGAAAAGTTGATTACTCGCTATATCAGACCCTGTCAAATTGCGAGGAGGATTGGGAAGGTCGCTTGTTCCACGTTTCGATGCTAAAGAAGTGCTTGGGAGATCCTACTTTGGTGATCCCTGTTGATAGTACTGGAGTAAAGGATAGCTTGTCCTATGAGGAGATTCCAATCCAAATCCTCGATCGTAAAGTTTGTAAGCTGAGGAACAAGGAGATAGCCTCCGTCAAAGTCCTTGGAGGAACCAATTTGTTGAGGAAGCTATGTGGGAAGCTGAGGAAGCTATGAGAACCAAATACCCACATTTATTTATGCCAAATGATGACGATGTCGAAGGTAATATTCCTATCCTTTAATTAATTGATGTTTCCATTCTTGAGTTGATGTATCTATTCTTGAGTCTGAGTAGAGTTTATAGAGGCCGATGAAGAGTTGAGAGTCCAAGTTGTCGAGTGAGTATTGAGATGAGTGGTTGAGTCTACTCGTGCCTTATTTCCACCTCTAATCATCATTCGAGGACGAATGACCCCAAGGGGAGCTAATGTAACACTCATTGAAATTACCAAAATACCCCTAGAGGAGATAAATGCGCATAATGCGTCTTCCCAATCTCCAATGGAAAATTTGAGACCAGATTTGTGATCAACGTGAAAAATTAAGTGAGAAAATGGTCTCGGTCAGATTTTAGAGCGACTGAATCAAAAGATAATTTTTTGATGCAAACCAAAAAATAGTATTAATGCGTGCCTAGGATACGCACTTACACTTATTTTTTTTAAGAATTTTTCGGCAAGAACTGAAAAACTATTTTGGAGAATTTTTGGAAGAAAATACACAGATCCGCGCTCGGAGCGTGTCGTGGACCAGTGCAAATTTTGAGTTGAATTTTTTTTTTAATTCAAGAAGGGCATTTTGGACCTTTTTCAACCCCTCCCAAGTTTAATAAACAAGTATTAAGGTCGTTTTTCTTAGATTAGGGCCTTCAAAAACCCTTTTTTTTACTTAACTTCTAGAGGGAAAAATCTTGAGAGAAGGAGAAGAAGAAGTTTAAGGTCTTGAAGATGGGTAAATTTCTTGTGAAGATTGGTGCTAATCTTCATCACATGTATGTAACGGTAACTTAAAATATGGAATTGTTTTTCCATGTGCCCCATAATTAAATTGAACTGATAGATGAATGTATTGAGTGTTCAAGTATGGATTTCTTGAGTATTTTCATATAAACTATACTATCTCCTGTAAATTTTCATGTTGATGATCATCAAAAATTAATTTACTGCACACATGTTTTATTATGAAGTATTTTATACAACTCTATATGCTATTTTGTTAAAGATTGCAAGAATGAACTTAGGAGATGGGTCTAGAGTCTTGACGGTATGAATACGCTTGTTGTTTGTGGTTGTGGTCTTGACTTGAGAGTGTTGATGATGTTGTTGATGAGATTGATGTCCTTAGAGTCCTAAGGAGCTTGAAACTTAATTCTAAAAGAATGGTCTGAGCCCAAGAGTTGATGGGTGATGTAATAAGTTGAGTTAATGATGTCCAATGAGTCTACGTGAAGAGTAATCCTGATGATTAATGTCTTATGAGTATGTTGAGTCCTAGGAGGAGTATTAAGCACCAAAATGAGTAAGAGTATATCCCACTCACACTCATTAACTATGTGGTCAGTGTAGGAGAGGATTGAACGTAAAATCAGATGTTTCCTTAGTCCCAAAAGAAGACTTGATAACTGTGGATCCACAGATGTGATGTCCTTTACCCCGGCAAGGTACTAGGCGGATATGGCAATGACATCATTTCGTTGTATCATCACCGACTCATAGGTAATGGTTGTCGGTTAGAGAAACTCCCAAATAGGTTTCACACTGATAGTACTCTGATGTTGATATGATGGTATGAGTCTTGATTAATATTGACGAGTTATTGTTTACTCCTTATCCTAAGCTGGGATGAGTAACTTATGAGTTAATATTATTCCATGATATCCTGCCTATATTGTTTATATTGAATCATTTTATATACTGTACATTCCATGAACTGACATCATTTGACGTTGCATCGCTTTATGATGCAGATACAACAAAATAGAGGACTTCAGCAGGCGAATCGTTGAGGTTCAGAGTTTCATAGTTCCAGATATTAGTGAGTCCTCCTTTGCCTTCGGAGGATACCGTTTGTTTCCTTTCAGATGATTTGAGTCTATTCTTTTTAGTTTGTGATAGTCATGGCCTATCATGGTACCTTCTTAGATTGTAGAAGTGGAGACTTCACAGACATAAAGATGATGGTTTTGATGTTGGGGTCTTTCCCTTTTTAAAGTGGATTTTCTTAATTCTATTTTATGTCATAGATGTTGAGATTAGTCTTTGGGCATATGACCCTTATTCTTGACGTAGATGTGACTGAGTTGAGTTGCCCACTATTACATATCTTATATTCTAATGATTTCCACTGTATAGCTTATTGAATGACTGTCTTAAGACCGAGTACTTCACTTGGGGACTAGCAATAGATTCTGGGTGCCGACCACGTCTAGGGTACCCTCCCGGGGCGTGACATTCAAAAAGTAAAAAAGAAAGGGGAAAGAATATGAAACAAAGAAAGTGAGTGTGTAATATACAGAAACCTGATAATCAAATTGAAGTTCGGAAAAAATTGTTAAATAAGATCCAACACCACTTAGCACAAATCGATGAAGGGAGTGAATGAATCAAAAGTTAAAATTGAAGTGTTTTTATAGAAGTAGAGAAGTCATAAATCAAAAAGGAAAGAAAATAATATTTTATTATATTTAGGACAAAAGTTTTCATCATATAATTAGGATTCATGGTGAAATTAGAAAAACTTTTATTTAATTTAATTAATTTCAAACAATTACTATCTTTTCCCCTTCTGAATTTTTTTTTAAATCATTATTTAGGTTTCCCTACAAAGTGGAAAACTTGTGTTACCTTAAATTAAAAAAAGTAAAAAATAAAATTAAACAAATTGTGTTCCCTACAAAAAGGAAAAACTTGCCCGGAAGTTTTTTCCTTAACTTTTTGTTTCTTTTTCACCACTTTAGACGTGTTTTCCTTTTTATTTTTTCTTTTTCACTAATTTTCTTTTACATTAATTCACTAATTTTCTTTTACACTAAGTCTATTTTAGTTGAAAAAGATTCTTTGTGTGGAGATTTTTCTTTACTTAATTTTTCCTTAATCTTTTTTCTTTTTGATTACATTGGACGTGTTTTCCGTTTTAATTTTTTTTTCTTTTTGACTAATTTCCTTTTACACCAATCTATTTTTAGTTGGAAAAGGATTCTTTGTGTAGGGATTTTTCTTTATTTAATTTTATTTATATTTAATATTATTAAAATAATAATTCTAAAAAAAAAAGGTGAAAAGACGATTATGTCTAAAGAGGGATCTTTTAATGAAAGGCAAAAAGTTCAATCAACATTTCTAAGGGCCTTCACGCTTTTAATATAGTATAGATATAGATTGATCTTTCTTGATATGACACCCTTTAAAAAAAATTAATTAGAGGTTTATTTTATTAAACTTACATTAACAATAATATTTTAAAACTTTAAATTTTACTATACTACTTTATGAAATTATTTAATACTAAGGGTAGAAATAAAAAAATATAATTGATTCTTTTGATTTTATAAATTGTACAAGTAAATTAAATAACTATTATCAAATAATATTAAAGGCGGGGTTATTTCTATTGTTTATATAAATAAACAAGTTTTGATTGACATTGATGGAGTACTATATAAGTTATACCTTAAAATAATAAAATCTAAATAAATACAATCTTTAAAAACTTAACCTTGATTAGAATAATTCTTTTACATTTTCTACATCGAAATATTTGTATAGTTATTATTCTCTGTTATTTTCATTTATATGAATAAACATTAGAGTTTTGATTATTATTAATAAAATTAATTTTCTAATTAAGCCAATTTACTTCATTATAAACATATTAGCTTATATAATTAATTAATATTTCTCACTTTTTCCATTCAAATTATATGTTTACGCTTTTATGAGAAATTTGTCAAATAAAATCCAAACAAATGAAAAAAAGATCTTCAATTTTAAGAAATAACAAAATTGATAGTGAAAGGGTATAATAGATAGCTTAAAGATTTAATTAGGATGAACAGGGAGAGTTTAATTATTGTTCAAAGTAGGGGAGAGTTTGAATTTAAAAGGCAAAGTTAGGGGATGAAAATGACTTTCATCCAATATTTTTATGAAATATAATATGCATTTAAGTGCGTGTATGCATGCATCCATATACTTTTATTTTTCTCCACTTTCTTACCCCATACATTTCATATTACTTGGCTCTTCTTTATATGATACCCTTTAAAAAATTTAATTGAAGATGTATTTTACTAAACTACCATGATTAATAATATTTTTAAATTTTAAATTTGACTATAACTACTTTATATAGTTATTTAATAACAAGAGTAGAAATAAAAGAAAATATTAAAAGATTCTTTTGATTTCATAAATTGCACAAGTAAATCAAAATTTCTTTTTTGGGAATTAGGGTCAAGTATTATAAACGGCAGGGGCATCTTCTATTGTTTATATAAATAAACAAGTTTTGATTGACATTGATTGAGTATTACATAAATTATAACAACAACATACCCCAGTGTCTCAAAAGGCTCCCGCTCATTGCGGGGTGAGGGGGGGTCGGATGTACGCAGCCTAACCCCTATGTTTAAAAACATAAAGCGGCTGTTTACATAAATTATAGTTTAAAATAATTTAAAATATAAATAGATATAATCTTTAAAAATTTGATGTTAATTAAAATAGTCATTCTTTATTTATTACAACGAAACATATTTGTGTATTTATTATTCTGTATTATTTTCACTTTTATGAATAAATAAAAGAGTTTTAATTTTTATTAGTAAAATTAATTTTATCATTACGCTTATTTACTTAATTAGAATTTCTCACTTGTTTTATCCAAAAGATAATATTTATGCTTTTATGAAATATTTATTACATGAAATCAAGAAAGATAAAAATACCATAACTTTTAAAGAAGTAAATAAAATTGATAATGAAATGGTATAATACATATATTTAAGATTTAATTAGGATGAAATGGGAAGTTTGATTATTTTCCAAAGTTAAGAGGAGAATTTGATTTTTAAAGTAAAGTTGGAGAATAAAAATGATTTTCACAACTAATCTGCCCTCATTCTTGTATCATGAACTTTTATGCTGAGGTGATGTTTCTTTAAGGACTTGAATGCTTGTATTAACTCCACCTTATAGTTATGCTTGTATTTCAATGGCAAATATGGAGTATGCATTCATCATTCAATGTGAAATTCAATCATAATGTCAAACATCAAATGTCAAGTTTGTTCTAATTGCATATCATCTTATGCTAAGCGTTAATATGTAACATTTTGAAACTGTCATTTCTTCAATGACACTAAAATTATATGAGTCAAATATATAATTATCAAGACCTTTTTATTTGAGAAAATTTTATGTGATAATATAATTAAAAATTTCTTATTGTCCATAAAACTTTGATAGAAAATAGTTAAAATAGGTACCTTTTTCTTTCTTAAAAAATTAGTTTATAATACAATTTTCATTCAAATTTAATCAAAAAATTATTAAAATATTGATCAGGTGACTTTTTCGGTGAAATATTAATAGTTGGATGACTTCACAACTCAAGTACTTGACCTGTGACGAGAAATGATTGGTGTAAAAATGATAGGCAATTCTAGGCTCACATCGCAATCTAGCACCATAAAATCTACCAACAAGACAAACTTGTTTATTTTGACTAACATATCAAATAGTATACCAATTTTTTTATCGAGTGATCAACCATCAATAGCCTCATTAGAGTGGGCTTGAAGTTTCAATATCCAGCTTTTCAAACTCTAACAGGGGCATGGAATTAATACTTATCCCCAAATAACATAAGATTTTATTGAATTTATGCACCCCAATAGTGCACCAAATCGCAAAAGTTGTTGGATCTGTTTTCTTTTTGGCCAATGAACTAGCCACCACAGAATTGCATTAGTGATATAGTTTAATTTTGATTACATTAATCACTCTCTTTTTTTACATCTCCTTTATTAATTTTATGTATCCCACATTTGTGATTGAGTATCAATTAGTGAAATATTCAAGGATAATATGCTGAGATAATCTACAAACTTCTTGAAATGCTCATCTTCCTTCTTCTTTATCACCTTTTCAGGATAAGGACGGAAACACTTAGGCTCATTGCCTTAACATACTTATCCTTATTTCTTTCTCATCATTAACCATCACTTTAGGAGGATCAACCCCCTTTTCTTCACCAACATTCACATTGTCCTCCTTGGATGATTCCTCATCAATCCCATTGCAATGGATTCACTGGGCTTTACCTTATTAGCAACCTTCTTACTAATCTATTTTTTTAGGTACAACTTTGGCATCCTCAAGCATTTCACAACTTCTTGTGGTTGTTGTCATATAATGGTTATTATTTTTTATTTTTAGGAGAGTGTTACTTGTGAATGCACTTTTGGCTCCTAGATTTATTTGATCCAATAAGTGACTTATTTTGGATTTTTAAGTGCTTGATTGTATGAACTGGGATGAGAGATAATGGTTTGACTCAAATTAGATATATCACACTTTAAATCTTTGACTCCATTATCTATAGACTCGATCCTCTTAAGAGCATCGTTCAACATCTCCTCAATTTTTGAATCAGTTAGATCACTCATGCTTTTTTGATTTTGGGGAGCATCAGATTTTTGGAGACATACATACAGATTTGAACTTTGATGGTTATACTTATCATCTCCTCTAGCTTTATGTTGATCAAAGTTATTGTCTTTTTTGTTCTCTTCATTGACCATTTCGATCTCTCCAGCCCTGATTATCCTTCCAATGATGTCAAACCCTTGATTGGTCTCTTGGTACCTCAAAAGAGAATCATCCCCTTTGTTGGAGAAATACCTAACATCTTCATCAAATAAGGTGTATGCTGCCTCGTCTTCAAGTAATGATGTATTTTATGTCTCAATGACATTTACACTCTTTGTTCTGGTACTTAATAAATGTTTAGCTAGGGGGTCAATACCCATCATCATCTTGACCAATTGTTCATCTTGCTCCTCGTCTTGCTTCCTCATTTTATTGGTCATTGTTGATGCAACTCCACCATCGGACTTTATCTTATCTTGAATATGTCATGCCATATTAATCTTTGTCATTTGGTTAAGAGAAGTGAACACCTGAAGGTAAGTGAGATTCATGAATGAACCTCCCACCAAGTTATTCATTGTCGCTTGATTCATCTTATTCAATGAGTGATAGAAAAATTGGAGCAGAACTTGATCGAATAATTCATGGTATAAACATTCGTCACGTTTTATATATAAATTTTGCGAATAATTATTCGAAGTTATTTATCTCATCCCTTAATCTTAGCATTCGTGAGGGGAAAATCTCTCAAGAAAAGTCGTCTTCAACTCATCCCAAGTAGTAATCGGTCCTTGGGGAAAATCTGTAAGCCATGTTGTGGCTTCTCTGATTAGTGACAAAGGAAATAATCTTAGCCAAATGCATTCTTGGTTAATGTCTCAAATCTTAAAAAGGAGACAAACATCTATAGAATTTCTCAAGTGTCAATTTGCATCCTCCACATCTTGACCTCTAAGTAATTCCTTTTTTTTAACAGATGAAACATTAGCTCGATCATTTGAAAAACAACATACTCTATCTCTAGTGGTAAGAGAATTCCTCTAGCCACACCCAATTCTACGGGTGCTTCATCTGCGACAAATTTATTTGTGAAGCCTGCATCAACAATGTTTTATTCATCACTCGCATGGTCCATCTTGCCCTGTTTTGACAAGAAATAACACAAAACACTAAGTAACAAGAACTGAAAATGCACGCAAGTTCAAACTGAAAAATCAACAAAAAATTGATCGTTAACCAATCCCCGACAACAACGTCATTTTTGATAAATGCTTAAATATGTAATTTTTAAGGCATAGAGTCATATACAAAATAGTTAATCCAATTTTAGAGTTCAAGACTGAACCACAAGAATCAAAGATGGGATCACTTTCAGTTGATTACACAACTCAAAACTATAATAACCCGAAAGTTAGAAAGTCAAAATCAAAAGGAAATTTCTGGATGGGACACCGGGTAAGAGCCATGAGCCTTTTATACGAGCCATATATAATTTCACAAACTGTAAAAGGTGCTTGTGGAATATTTGGTTGTTTTTGGTCTTAAGGCTCAAAACCACAAAGGGGTGTCACGCCCTAAGCTAGGGGCCTAGACGTGACATAGCGAATGGGAACCCGAAGGGATCCCAAACAATCCTCTTAAGCATGTATAGCACATCCTTAGTTTCACGGACGCATAAAAGAGCAATAAACATGTAGCACATAATTTCTAAGGGAAATAGAACTTTAGTCTCATGCTATGGGGATATTGTAGGAAAGGAGATTAGCATGAATCATATAGCAAACAATTTCTAACGGGCAGATAAATATGACTTATGTTATGGGGGCGATTAGGGACTTGTGACTTTCATCTCATCACCATTACCAAGCATTTAATAAAAAAAAAGGGGAGAATGGGAATGAGGGACGCCTTCATAATACAAAAGCATAAGGAGTCATGCTCAATCATACATAACCATCACAATATCCAATAATACCTCTAATTACAAATAGGATCGGGCCAAGACATCTCCTGGGCTCACTCTCAAAAGATAGTACCCAAATATAAATGAGTCTAAACAAGGCATAAAAGTAAGTGGAATCTCGTCCCCAGATATGGAGGACTCACCAAACAATCTTTAACCAGAACGTCTAGCCGCGCGGAAGAGAAGGATGGTAGAGCTTCGGTTCCTACATGGTTAGATCATGCAGGAAAAAAATATGCATTAGTACTTAGAATGTACTAAGTATATGGGGTGCAATTGCATCAAAGAACATGAATCATGGGTAATCAAGATGTGTCATTGTAAACAATGAATATAGGCTCAATATGTCATGAGGAACTTGGGAGGGGTTTAGGACTTAGAGAGGTTTGGAATGAAGTGGGAAATGAGAGGAATTAAAGTTGACAACTTTCTCTAGACACTTATTTTCTGTTCCTCATCTCCACCACTCTTTCCCACACCTTCATAGAATGGCTTAACAACTTGATACCCTTATAATTGTTACAATTTTGAATGTCATCCTTATTTTTATTCAATGGAACCATTGTACTTCTCCTTGATTCATCGGGCATCTCAGTAGTCATCATTAATATAGCATTAAACAACCTAGTCAATCACCTAATACCATCCTTGGTCATGCTCTTCCAAAAATCCACCGGAATCTCATCGGGTCCAATCGCTCTCCCTTTGTTCATCCTACTAATAGCACGTCTAACCTTCTCAGCTCTAAAATGCCTATAATAAAAAAATCTCGATGACTATCGAAGTGCACCAAATCACCCAACTCAATATCTTTTTCCCTTTTTTCGTTTAAGAGTTTGGGAAAGTAAGTTTTCCACCTTAGCTTAATGAAAGTCTCATCCACCAACCGCTCACCCTCCTCATCCTTAATGCACTTCACTTGGTCCAAGTCGCGAGCTTCTCTCTCTCGCCCCTTCATGAGCCTATACAATCTCTTGTCCCCATCTTTTTCACCTAACTATCACAAACTGGATCTAAGGTCTTAAAGTGACATGGCAAATGAGAATCTGAGAGTCCCTAAACAAGTCTCAAAGTATCCACATTCACATCATCAGTTTGGAAGCAAATAACGAAGTAGTAAACACAAAGTTTTAAGGGACAGGAAAGTAGGACTCACGCTATGTGGATGTTACAAGGATGGGGGTTAGCATGATCTACATAGCACATAACACATAGAAACTATGAGATGGGTAAGTATGATTCACTTTATAGAGATTGATCGTGACTTAAGACTTTTCACATTTCCACATCATATCATAACAAACATCATAATATCCATATTCAATATATAGTCATGACCATAGTCTCCAAATAGCAAAACATAACATATATTCATACAAGAGTCTACATGTTGCCCAACAATGCTTCTAAGTCATAGAATAAGACCGGGGCCAAGAAATATCCCGGGCTCACCCTTAAAAAGTAAATATACCATAAGCGTAAGCAACATAATAGGTAGAATATGAATGATGGCTTGTCTTTGGATGATAGGACTCACCACAACAACTTTCACGAATCCAACTAGCCGTCAAAGGTAGATTGATATAGTCTCGGCCCCTACATGGTTAGATCATGTAGGAAAAAGTATGTGTTAGTACGTTTGAATGTACTAAGTATGTGGCATACATATGAACTTATCAAACCTACATTCAATATTAGATGACAAGGCCACATATATAGAAAGAAATATATAAGCAAATAAGAGCGTAATATATCAATATGCCAAGAAATCCATGATGCATGAAATGCCATAATACTTTCCATATAGAGGAGATGTGACCATAATGAATTTACCCAATCAAAGGCTCCCATTAGATGAGAGAAGCTTACTTACCAAAGGTAATCTACACACCACCTTACGACCTGATCATTTCAGTGTGATGGCCACCTTCCTTATGAGCCAGTCATTTGAGAAGAATTTTCCTATCATATCATACCATAGTTGTAACTATACCTTACAACCCAGTCATTTCGGTAAAGGTTACCATAACATATATCTATGATGGGCCATAATTCAAAGGAAAGGGAGAAGACCCTTGGGGATAACCTTGACGCATCCAATCTCATTCGGTGCTAAGTCATCATCCCACAAGAATACATATGTACGTATACATGGTTTCAAAAGAGGCATAAGTCCTTTCAAATTATTTCAATGCATACTTAGGCTTAAAAGCTAAACATTCTTCATAATAATGTACACTTGGACTCCAAATCCAAATCATACTTTAATTCACACTTTCATGTATAGGAATAACTCATTTACTTATAAACAAGATGGTGTAAACACCCAGAGTTGCTCAAAGAGTCATATCATAGATATTCATGTGATCACATTTTTGTCTAACCATATTTTCATCAAAATCATATTCATAAACATTTGTGGTCTTAACCCATTGCATAATCTTCATCAAAACCAATGCTTATGTATGCATATGCATGAATGATATGAGAATAGCATGGGCAATAGAGATTCAATCTTAATTCAACAATACAATATGGAATTCAAGTAAATCCACATTTAATTAAAACACAATTTAGATTACCATGCTTAAATCAAACTTTAAAGAGAATGTATATTAAAATCTTCATAATATTCATGCAATTCAACATATCAAGGATTAAATAACTTTAAAAGCAACAATTAAACATAGCTCATATCTCAATTGAATCAAATAAACAATAATCTAAAAGACTCATATTTAAAGTAAGCTCAATTTCATAAAATCAAGTGTAAAAGAGTTTGGGGTCTTCATGGTTGAAAGGTACAATGAATCAATCTGACATACCTTAGCTAATAAGAAGAATCAAGAAGAAATTAAGTGAAGAAGAAGACCCTTCCTTAAACTCCAAGCCAATCGCTTAAGGCTCACTTGAAAGCAGTTCTTTTAATGAGAGTTTAAATATTCTAATTATATGAATTGAACTTGAATGAAAATAGAAGAATATAGGTCTTTTGAGAGGCTTACGATATGTTAGAAAGTCATAGACAACCCTTATAAATAGCCAAAATTACAAGAAAAATTATTAATGACATGGGTGTCAAATGTTGCCAGGGGTCTCGTAAAAGGGTCTCACGGGTCATATAGGGGTCACACGGACCATATGGCCATTCGTATGGCTTCAGTTAGAAAAATTCTTTACTGAAAAGGTTTCGAGATGGTGATTTCATACTTAGAAAATGAAACAACCCTATGTCCAAAAATGTGCCTCCAAAATACCCATAATCATAATTTCTATATATCTCAATATCTGTGCGTGATATAGAAAATCTAAATTCATATTCATGATCAAAGAAAAAAATTGAGTGGGAAATGGATCTAACCTCAACTTTAGAGCAACCGAATAAAAAAAATTGATTTTCAGAACTGATCCGCGCCCCTGGCATTACGCGACCAGGGTGCTGACCTGTGTAAAATGTCCTCCACATTGGGTCTACATCCCGGAACAGATGCGGACCTATGTTATTTTGTTACCAGTTTTTCTTATTCAGTCCAAGGCCTTTAGGTCTTGGGCATAAGACTTCCTATGCGTAAAAACATCTGTACTTAGTCATTCTTCAACCCCATATCATTCAAGACATTCCCCAAAACCTTCTCAAACACTTAAATAAATATTTCACTCAAAATCAAGGGTTCCAAACTCATTCCGGATCTTAAGAAATTCACTCAAGCTTCAAGTTCTCAATCATATCTTCATCAAGAAATTCTCCAAAGTTGAGGTATATGAGTTTCAACCATTTCACCCATAGTGCCCAAGCTTCCTTTTTACATAAATCTCATATTTCTAAGTTGATTTTACTTATACGTCTTCTATTATGAATTTAACTATGATCTATGTTAGGGTTTCATGAAAGTTTGACTGTTTAAGCATATTTTGAGCTATGAATCTATGATCTATTTTGAGATTTGGTGAAGGGTTTTAATGTATAGTGCATGAGGGTATTACCAAATGTTCTTGGGTTGATTTACTTCAATTTTTCTTGCATGATTTCACTCTTTAATTGCATGATTTTACACTAGCATTACACACCCATCAAGTGTTTGATAAAATGTCCGGTTAATATTTCTTGAGCTATTGAGGATTTAATGCATGGCCTATGAGTCAAGTGGCTTTATGATGATGAAAGTAATGTATGAAGGTGTTGATTTCATGGAATGTATCTATAGTGTTCCAAGTGACCACACCATAGATGAGGGGTATATACCTCATCCACCTTGTCGGGTGGTGGCAATCCCGTATTACCATAGATGGGGGGTATATATGTCATCCACCTTGTCAGGTGGTGGCAATCCCGTACTACCAAAGATGACGGGTATATACCTCATCCACCATCCAAGTGGGTAGCCTGCCTTGGATTCCAACTACTAAGTTGTTTGGTCTATGATGATGGTCTCTTCATATACATGTAATATGTCCTATATAAGCATGTTGTACTTCAAGCATTGTTCATGCATGCCGTGTTGCTAATATACTATATCCGGCTTACGATTACGCATTCTGTGTTATCTATCTCTTATTGCTTTGCATCCTACATACTTAGTACATTCAAACGTACTAATACATACTCTATGCCTACATGATGTTACCTTGTAGGAACCGGAGCTTCACTTGATCATCTTCCTCCTCCACGTGGCTAATACTATCTTCTCAAACCAAGTTTGGTGAGTCCTCAATCCGAGGATGATATCTTTTGGTTCATATGTTATGCAAAGACTCTCTTCCTTATATTGTATGCCTTAACTGTGATAGTGAGCCCGGAAAATTACCTTAGCCCCCGCTCAATTCTAAGCTTAGAGGTGTTGTTGGACAAGTTGTGTAATTATGCTTGAGCTTGACTCTTTTGAGGTTTTATGTTATGAAAGATTCCCTTAGTCCCTTTTATCCTTGTTTCTCCTATCTTATTGTTGTTTAGATGCTTTCGCGACCAAGGATGTGTAATGATATGTTACGAGACTTGTTAGGGGTCCCTTTGAGTTTCCCATTCTCCGTGTTATGTCTAGGCCGTAGGCTTAGGTCGTGACAAACTTGGTATTAGAGCACTAGGTTGTTAAAGGTCCTCGGTATCTAACACATCGCGTCGATTAAAGTCATGTTCATAGTTGTGAAGTGCACCACAACTATGAGCAAGAGGCTATGAGGAGTTTTAGGAAATGTTTCTCTTCTTCTTAATTTATGTCATGCTATAGGAGTTAAGGTAAGGTTTCCCCTCTAACAAATATTCTTTGCCATTTATAGATCATGCCTAACAGAAGAGGAAGAAGAGCCCGTGCACCGGAGGAACAACCAGCTCCTCTCGCTCCTCAAGCTCAGAAAGATGGGCGACCGGCTCATGAGGAATTTCGGATGCTATCACTATGCTCGCCCATTCCATGACTAATCAAATTAATCAAGAGGCCCAAGCCCCTCTTGCTCATACTCTGGCATCTATTGTAAGGGACTTCATGAGGATGAACCTACCGGAGTTCCATGGGACTAAAGTGGATGAAGACCCTTAAGAGTTTATTGATAAGGTATACAAGGTGTTGGCTATCACGGTTGTTAAGTCGGAAGAGAAGGCGGAGTTGGCGGCTTACCAATTCAAGGGGTGGCCCAAATATGGTATACACAATAGAAGTAGAAGAAGGGGAACAACAATGTGATTCTTTAAGAGGGTTTTAAGGCGGCTTTCCTCAATCGGTTCTTCCCTCTTGAGCTTAGGGAGGCCAAAATGATAGAGTTCATGAATTTGAAGCAAGGATCTATGAGTGTGAGGGAGTATGCCCTCAAGTTCAATCAACTCTCTAAATATGCTACATACTTGGTTGCCGAACTAAGGCCTAAAATGAACAAGTTTGTGATGGGTTCATCCGATTTGGTGAATGAAGAATGTCATGCCACCATGTTGATAGGTGACATGGACTTGTCCCGCCTTATGACTTATGCCGAATAAATGGAGGGGGAGAAGTTGAGAAACAGAAGAGGTAATGAGGCCAAGAGGGCCCATTTTGATGGTAGGTTCCAAAGTCCCAAAGGTAGCCAGTTTCATGAAGGCCAAGGGTCCTCACATGCTCCTAATAGAAGGTTTTCCAATGGCTACCCAAGGACCCAAAGTGATGGTGGTGTGGTGCCTAATGTTATGTGTCCAAAATGTGGTAAGGGTCATGGCGGCCCATGCTTGAGGGATAGCAATGCTTGTTTTTGTTATGGAGACGTAGGCCACAAGATGATTGATTGTTCATGTAATCGGAACAAGGGTAAGGATGTTCATCCAGAAGGTCGGGGTTCAAATGCGACTCCTTTTGGGAGAGGAGGCCAACAAGGTGGTGCCCCAAGGCACAATTGGGTTTATGCTTTTCAAAGGAGGTAAGTGGTAGATGAGATGTCTGATATCGTCACTTATATGTTAAAAGTATTTGATTTTAATATGTATGCATTAATCGACCAGGATACCGCTCTTTCTTTTGTTACTCCTTTTGTTACCAAAAAGTTTCATGTTGAACCCGAATTGTTGTATTAGTCTTATGAGGTGTCTACTCCCATTGGTGCATCTATGGTTACTAGAAAGGTCTATAGAAATTTTCCCATTTGCATCTTGCATAAAATATTGCCATGTGATCTTGTTGAGTTGGATATGGTGGATTTTGATGTTATTCTTGGGATAGATTAGTTGCATGCATATTATGCCTCTATTGATTATAGAACCCGTAGGGTCAAATTCCAATTCCCAAATGAACCCATCTTTGAGTGGGAGAGTCATGATGTGGTGGTCAGGGGTAGGTTTATCTCTTGCATTAAAGCCCAAAAGTTAATCTCTAAGGGGTGTCTCTATCATCTTGTGAGGGTTAGGGATTTTGAGTCCAAAGTCCTTTCTATAGAGTCGGTTCCGGTGGTAAACGAGTTTCTTAATGTCTTTCCTAATGATCGTCTCGATGTTTCTCCCGAAAGGGAAATAGATTTTGGCATAGACCTCCTTCCTGATACTCAACCCATTTCTATTCCCCCTTACCGTATGGTCCCGGGAGAGTTAAAGGAGTTGAAGGAAGAATTGAGGGATTTATTGGAGAATAGTTTTATTAGGCCTAGCCAATCACCTTGGCGTGTATCGGTGTTGTTTGTGAAGAATAAAAATGTTACTCTTAGAATGTGCATTAACTACCAGCAACTTAATAGGGTCACCATAAAGAATAAGTATCCTTTACCAAGGACTGATGATCTACTTGACCAACTTCAAGGGGCTAGTCACTTCTCTAAGATTAATCTTCGGTCCGAGTATCATCAAGTGAAAGTGAGGGAGTTTGACATTCCCAAAACGGCCTTCTAGACTAAGTATGGGCATTATAATTTTGTGGTTATGTTTTTTGGGTTGACCAATGCACCGACTATCTTCATGGATCTTATGAATAGGGTCTTTAAACCCTACCTTGATTTGTTTGTGGTGGTTTTCATTGATGTTATTTTGATCTATTCCCATAGTGAGGAGGAGCATGTGGCTCATTTGAGGGTGGTGCTACAAATTTTAGGGAAGAGAAGTTGTATGTCAAGTATGAAAGTGTGAATTTCGGTTGAAAGAGGTTGCCTTTCTAGGTCATATGGTGTCGGGTGATGGTACTAAGGTGTATCCTAAAAAAACAAAAGTGATTAGAAATTGGCCTAGACCTTTGACTCCATTGGATATTAGAAGTTTCTTGGGCTTAGCGGGTTACTACTGCAGGTTTGTGAATGATTTCTCTTCTATTGCTTCTCCCATGATTAAGTTGACTCAAAAAAAGGCTAAATTTGTGTGGACCGATGAGTGTGAAAAGCTTTTCTAAACCATGAAGGATAAGCTTGTCTTCGCTCCTATCTTGTCTCTACTGGAAGGGTTAGAAGGGTTTGTTGTGTATTATGATGCCTCCCCAATTGGTTTGGGTTGTGTTTTGATGCAAAATGGTAAGGTGATAGCTTATGCCTCTAGACAACTCAAGGTGCATGAAAAGAATTATCCTACCCATGATCTTGAATTGTCTGTTGTGGTATTTGCTTTAAAAATTGGCGTCATTATTTATATGGGATGCATATTGATGTGGTTACCGATTATAAGAATCTCCAATATGTGTTCACTAAAAAAAATCTCAACTTGAGACAACGAAGGTGGTTGGAGCTTCTTGAGGATTATGATATGAGTGTGCATTATCACCCGGTAAGGCTAATGTTGTGGTTGATGCTTTGAGTAGGGTGTCTATGAGTTGACCATAACCAATTGAGCGGCTGATACCTCAATCACCATGGATGGTAGGGTGTGACAACTATCAACCAATTGAGGGGTTGATGCCTCAATCACCATGGATGGGTAGGGTGTGACAACTATCAACTAATAATTGAGGGGTTGATACCTCAATCACCTCGGATGGGCGTGGTATGCCATCAACCAATTAAGGGGTTGAGACCTCAATCACTTTGGATGAGGAGTGGTCATACCCATCAACCATTTGAGGGGTTGATTCCTCAATCACTTCCATGGGTGGTCTACCTTGGATTTCAAGTACTAAGTTTTCTTGTTTTATGATGATGGTCTTTTCCTACACATGAAATATGTTCTATATATAAACATGTTTACTTCAAGCACCATTCATGCATGCCATATTGCTATATGCTCATTTATTGCCTAATTATGCATTTTGATTGTGTTGTCTATCTCTTGTTGCATTGCATCCTTCATACTTAGTACATTCAAACATACTAACATATACTCTATGCCTACATGATGTTACCATTTAGGAACCAGAGCTCCACTTGATCATCCTCTTCCTCCCCATGGCTAGCACTATCTTATCAAAGCAAGTTTGGTGAGTCCTCAACTCCGGGGATGATATCTCTTGTTGTCCTATTATTTAAAGACTCTTATTATCTAATTGTGTGCTTTTGACTATGAAGGTGAGCCCGAAAAGTTGTCTTGGCCCCCACTCCTATCTATGTATTAGAGTTGTTGTTGGAACCTTATGATATGTTAATGCTATACTATTGGCTTGTTATGTTTCTATGGTATCAAGGATGTCCCTTAGCCCCGTGTTCCCTTTAGACTATCTCTTATTGTTGTTTTATTGATTCCCGGACCAAAGATGTGTAATAATATGCTAATAGGCTTGTTTGGGGTCCCTTCGGGTTCCCCATTCGCCGTGTCATGTCTAGGCCCCAGGTTTCGATCGTGACACTACTCTATTCACCCTGGTTCTACAAAGATGTATAGAGACTTGAGGGAGGTGTATTGGTGGGGTGGTATAAAGAGGGATATTGCCAAGTTCATATCCGGATGTCACAATTGCCAACAAGTGAAAGCCGAACATCAAAGGCTGGGTGACCTAGCCCAATACATATAAATTCCTACTTGGAAGTGGGAAGAGATCAACATGGATTTTGTGGTTGGGTTGCTAACACTAAGAAACACTTTGACTCTATTTGGGTTGTTGTGGATAGAATGACAAAGTCGACTCACTTTCTACCGGTTAAAACCACTTATGGTGCCGAAGATTATGCCAAGTTGTAAGCTGGTTAGATTGCATGGGGTGCCCTTTGTCTATCATTTCGGATCGTGGTGCTCATTTCACTTCTCACTTATTGAGGTCCTTCCAAAAGAGGTCTTGATACCAAGGTTAAGCTTGGCATGACTTTTCATCCTCAAACGAATGGTCAAGCTGAGAGGACTATCAAAACTCTTGAGGATATTCTTAGATCTTGTGTTTTGGTGTTTAAGGGTAATTGGGATGAACATCTTCCACTTATTGAGTTTGCTTACAACAATAGCTACCACTCAAGCATCGATATGGCTCCCTTTGAAGCTTTATATGGTAGGCGTTCCCTAGTTGGGTGGTTTGAAGTGGGGGAGATGACTTTGCTAGGTCCAGATTTGGTCATGGAGGCCTTGGAGAAGGTGAGGTTGATAAGGGAGAGAATGAAAACAGCCCAAAGTAGAAAAAAGTCCTACTCTAATGTGAGGAGAAGAGATCTTGAGTTTAAGGTTGGTGATTGGGTTTACTTGAAAGTCTCACCCATAAAGGGTGTGGTCTGGTTTGGCAAGAAAGGGAAATGAGCCCAAGGTTTGTGGGTCCTTATAGAGTTTTGAGGAGAGTGGGTAAGGTTGCATATGAGTTGGAGTTGCCTATGGAGATGAATATGGTTCATCCGGTCTTCCATGTGTCCATGTTGAGAACGTGCGTAGGTGACCCAAGTGCTATAGTGCCCTTAGAGGTTGTGGGTGTTGTAGAAGACAATTTGACCTATGAAGAGGTCCCAGTGGAGATTTTGTATAGGCAAGTAAAGAGGTTGAGAAACAAAAATGTAACTTCCGTCAAGGTCTTTTGGATGAATCAACAAGTTGAAAGTGCGACATGGGAAGCTAAGGTGGACATGAGAAATGATACTTATATCTCTTCCACTCTACTCAAGCTGAAGGTACTAATTTAAGTCCCCTACTTGATTCCATGTCTTAAGTTTCAGCCCTCATGTCATTGCATGCATTCATGTTTATGGTGACAAGTTTATGGTGATTTTTAACATTCATGTTGAGATTTTTGAAAATGATGTTTAAATGCATTGGTTGCATTCATGTCAGGCTGAAATCTTTATAATTACTTCTCTTATGCATGTTTCTTTGACATTCGGGGATGAATGTTCCCAAGGGGGAGATATTGAAACTGTAACGACCTGGCCCAACACTGTGAGGTATTGTCCGCTTTGGACACCGTGGCAACGCGCCACGCGTACCCGCACGGATTTGTCCTCTTGGGTTACCCCAA
>JAPFFP010080756.1:0-22443 GCA_026153255.1 Solanum medicagineum | reverse complement strand
GCCAAATGATACGAATTCAAGTAACCTTACATACCTCGTTGTATGATCTTGTTACTACCTTGGAGTGGCTGCCTTTCCCGCAAATATTTATCTACACAATATTAGTCAATAAAACTAGTATTAGCAGCAACACAACACTTTTATGTAGTCCAATATCATAAAAACGATCACCCGGACAGCAAGCTTTCAATTGGTGACGCTAAGATATTTCTTCAATCTTTTCGCTTTTAAATGTATTTCCTAACAACCACTCTTATGTACATGCCATGTACATCTAATTTTCAGTCTACTAGCAGTCCCACAACAACCTACAAAACACAACACACAACAATTCTTCACAACATACAAACATGCGACACAATGATATATCCTTTCAACATACTTCAACGTCAACAATCTTGGAACTGTTTTAACTTTACCAATATCATTTCCCATGATTTTACCATATAAAACCAGTCTTAACATAGTCTTATAAGAATCCCAAATCAGGGGTAAGTCGTGGAGGAAGACACTACAATTCTACACAACTTGCAAATGGACAGTATAACATTACTCCCATCTTCGCTACATTTCGACGACAATTCCAAACCTTTTCCAACTCTAACCAAACTTTTCTAACAGCATTTACACATACCAACAGTGATAATACAATCTTATAACATCATCCAAGAAGTCATTTAGGACATGAGTCAATAGCTTTAAATCCAATAGCCCACAACTTCCAACCAACATCATACTTAAGAGAACACAAGAAAACTCTTTTGTTAATTGAAATAAAATCTGGGCATCAACCATATATATACATATATAACTCATACAATGTTAAGAACATCAAATTCTCTTAATAATACAACCCAAACACCATTTAGAAATCACTAAAACAAAAGAAAAGAGTGCAGTAATTTTCTTGACACATGCTGTCTAGAATTTTCCAACAAAGCATACCAACATATATTTCTTGATTTTCATGATGGAATCATACCAAATACACAAATATAGTTACTTACCTTAATCTTCAAAGTTTAGAGCCTCCTCAAGAACCCTAAAATCCCCTTTGGCTGCTGCTTTGGGAGGTTTAGAAACGAGTAGAGAGAAGAAGGGGAAAGCTGAAATTTTTCAGTGTAAAATATGACTGAATTTTTGCTACTGCTAATCCCCTCTTAAAGGGCCTCATTTGGACTAATTTTTCCTCGAGCTTTTTGTCCGTATAACACCACTTATCACCACATACATACACTAACTAATCAACTACTAGTGCTCCCAAAATTGGGCCGAAATAGCCATGAAATCTAATGGACATAGGCTGCCAGTTTTCAGCATTCCTGTCAAATTCGTTTTTGGCCCAAATAGCCAATTGATTTGTGTTACACTTGGGCATTTATCACACTCTTCTTGGACTGAAAATAAGATCTACTTATGATGCTAAAATATGGTCTAAAATTTCACACTTAAAATTGATTTCATTCGTAATGGGACTTGAACAAATTTGACGTCGAACCTCATCTCCGCTTAGCATGCAATTTCAAGCTAAGTAAGTAGATGAATCACCTACTAGATTATTGATTCATACAATGACCTCAATCCTCTCACTTTCTTTAGGGTTATGATATCCTTAATTTAACACATAACACATATACACAAGACCCTCTTAAGCGTTAGACTCCCATATCACCTGTTAACACGAGAATCAAGCACTTTCAAGAATTGACGCTACTTTGACCTATTCATATCAAGATTTATTCACATATAATTAGTACAAGTAAAATGTGTGGTGTTATATGAGTCCAGCAGTAGCCCAACAATAGGTAGATCAACAAATACTGCTACTAAAGGCAATATGCTGCCTATTCAACTAGCTGATTAGAATATTCAGACAAGTGGAAATTCCCATTCGCCAATATCATGGTATGCAAGGATGTATTATACTTCTTATGATGGCACAAACAATTCATTAATTTTGGCACATTATTGTGAGAAAATGTCTTTAAAATCAACATACATCATATGCAAAAATGGTTGGAGCGGTAGGGTTTCACTTGTTGGGAGAAACACAACTATGGTATTATCAATTTATATGAGCTAAAGGTATAATGAGTTAGGGATACATTTAGAAACAATGTTTCTAAGGATTCATCCCTCCTAAAAGTGGTAACCCAGTGGGTGAATTGGTCACACTTCGACAAACTAGCACAATTCAGGTTTATCAACGTCAATTTCAAGAAAAGTTCGCTAGGGCTGATGAGCGTATTACAGAACACTTGAAAATGGGAATATATAATTCCCTTATTATGAAATAATATGCTTACTTTCAAAAAGGTATTCTATTGAGACAAAATCATCCCCTACTTCACAACTCTTTGACTCAAATTTGTGTCGTTAAAGTAATTGATTTTCTTGAATCATCGAAAAGGAAAGAGGGAGGGGTTTTTCATCATGTAATTTATTTATTTTTATGAAATTATATATATTACACAATCCTTAATAATAAATACTAAGGTGTGAGGAAACAAATAAAGAATTAAAAAGGATGTTTGGGCACCTAGCTTTTTTTGGGTAGCTTTGTTAGTTACTTTTAGTATAATATATAATTTTCTCTTTGGTAAGTTGGTCCCAAGAGTGAGAGAAACCTTATAAACTCTCTCATAGCTATAGATTTAACAAAAAAATCATGGAAACATCCAATTTATTTGAAGAGAAATCAAGAAACCCCCTAACCTTTGGTAAATAGCTAAATTCTATCTTGAAACTATGTAACGTTTAGTAATTGTGGAATATCTCATGGTATATAGCTGCATTTGTAGTGTGTAAATATATTTTGAAATGATAATTTACATACTTACAACCTTTATGTTTATGTGAAATTCTTAATTTGCTTGTACGGTACTGAAAAAGAGGATGAAACAGCATGAAAGTTCTAGTAAGTTTTTCTGTCCAAGCACCCTTCTATGTACTACTGTTAGAATTTAAGCATATCGTGATGTGTAAGGTGTATGTTATGATTGTTATTGTTCCTTGAAACCCCAAGACATGTATCTAGAATTCTTGTGTTCATGGTATGAACTAATTTGATAATTATGGATTCAAGACAGTGGATGCAATTTAGGACAAGTTCTGTCTAGATTCTTGACTTCGAAATTCTTTGTGTGCGCTTGTTAGTTTTTTGATTATAAATTCTCGTACAAAAGGTATTTTGTAGTGATTGTTGATTCTTTGCAACCTAAATTCGTATACCTAAACTTTTATATAGACTGAATAAACATAGGAGAATGTGATTTGCAAAAACGGGGCTCACTTTAGGTATTTACCATGTCAATTCTTACCTGTTGAAAGTGTTGAGTATTAAATGAGCATTTGAATTGAGTATTAAGATACTTACTCTTATGTACAATCTTAAGGAAATTATTAGAGAAACTGATGCCGTGTTGATCCACAACATGGACTTTGTAGGGACGTTATGTGCTAAAAGGTTATGGTTCATGCAAAAAAACATGTTCTCTTATTTCTGAAATGACTCCAAAAAGTGCTCGAAAATGTGCCTAGGATTGCCCAAAATATTAAATTACATATATCTCAAAATCCATGTATGGTATCACAAATTCAACTTAATATTCTTGTTCACGGGGTCAAAATTAGGGGGTAAATGGTCTACCCCCAATTTAAAAGCAAAGGATTAGCAATTTCATTTTTCGTAATTTTCTTATCCAGAATGGATCCGCAATAGTGATGTGATGCGCATCTATCGCAAACATGTGTTAATTTTGCCTCTGCGATAGGTTTACATCACGGACCTGTGTATTTTGTTGCCAGTGATTTCTATCTCGGTCCAAGTCTTTTGGGTCTTGGGCCTAAGTGTTCCCAAAGGTGTTTATATCTACAGTAAGCCATATTTCACCCTTATATTATACTAAATATTCCCCAATACTCACTCAAACACTGAACCATATTTTCACTCCCAAATTCAAGTCTCAAACCCTCATCTGGAACTAAGGTTTTCCTCCAATGTTCTTTGTTAAGCTTCACGTCTCCATCTCCAATTTCACCAAGTTCATCTCCAAGCTAAGGTATGGGTTTCTTTCATAGGTTCCTTTCACCCATGATACCAAAGTATCCTTTTACTCAAATTGCATAATTTAAAGTTCATTTACAAATGGGACTTGCTCATTATGAAAGTCACTGCACATTATGTTAAAGCTATGTAAAGTTGTGACAGTTTTGCTATCTTTTGAGCTATAAATCTTGGATCAATTGTAAGTTTTGATGAGGGGTTTTGATGTATATTTCTTGAGGATGTTTCAAGGTGTTGATTGATGGTTTTACAATGGATTTTCTTGCATGATTTCATCCCTATATTTCATGGTTTTATTCTAGCATTACACATCCTCTAAGTGTTTGATAAAATGTCCGTTGGTGGTTTATTGACGAGTTGAAGGTCCAAAGCATGAGATATGACATGATTGACTATATGATGATGAAATGAGCTTATGTATATAATATACTGTAAGTGTTGTATTTGACCATGCCCGATCCGGGGGAACAAGAACCGGGGTAACCGAGGTGGGGGTTTGTACTCATCAACCGAGGTAGGTGTTTGTACTCATCAACTATGTGAGGGGTTTGTACTTCACCACCATGGTGATAAGGTGTGGTTATCATCAATAATGTTAGGGGATTGTACTTGACCACCCGGATGATGAGTGAAACTATCATCAACCAACATAGGGGTTTGCACCTTAGAAATCTAGCTTGGTCTCTTCTACACATATAATATCCTATATGAGCATGCGCTACTTAAGCATGATTTTCTTTTACATTGATCATATATGCAATATTGTTATATTATGCCTATTGTCTATTATTACGCATTTTGATTATGATGCTTAATTTTTGTTTCATTACATTTTACATACTTAGTACATTCAAATGTAGTAACGCATACTATTGCCTACGTGATATTGCCACGTAGGAATCGGTATCCAAGTTGATCATCCTCCTCCTCCACATGGCTAGTTCGATACTACTCAAGCTTGTTGGTGAGTCCTCTTTGGGGATATTAGTCTATGTTGCTCTTATTATGTATTGAGACATTCTTCTTTTGTGTTCTATTTTGAATATGAGAGTGATCCCGGTTGCTTTATCTTGGCCCCCGCTCTTATCTATGTATTAGAGGTGTTTGTTGGACATGTTATGTATCTATGCTAAGAGCCTTGACTCTATTGTTCTTGATGTCTATTATATTAAAAGTGCTTTCCTTTAGCCCCTATTGTCCTGCTTTATTATCTCTTCATGTTTGTTTTATTGCTTCCGCGACCAAGGATGTGTAATGATGTTCTAAGAGGCTTGCTTGGGGTCCCTTCGGGTTCCCCCTATGCGTGCCACATCTAGGCCTTAGACTCGTGACAAGTACCTGCTGGTATATTTTAATGTTATCTTGGTATCTCAAATATGTTCTAGTCATTTATCGTGTTTTATTGATATCTTTTGAGATTTTCAAGATGCTTGCTTAATTCGCCTATTTGTACGGATTGTTTGACCACTTGACATCCTTGTGGACTTTGTCCTTCTTGTGGCTATAACTTTGTCCCTATTGGCATGCATCTTGTTTGGATCAATGTCTATCTTTATTGTGGATTTGTGGTTTATCCTACATATGGAAGAGATCCATTTTAAGTACGACCTAGAAAGCCACTCTTAATATGGTTCTTGGTTCTCTTTATAATTGGCTTTCCACTCTTCTTGATATAGTGTTTCGGGTCCTTCTTGACACTTGATTAAGTTTGGTGTGAAGGCATAACATGCATATTGGGCCAACATGTTATTTGATTGTCTTATAAAAATGCTTCCAAGAACTCTTGACACTTAGACCTTTAAATATCATACTTGATACTATTGATCTATTTATTCACTTGGTCTACTTATAATATTGTAATTTTGTTGCCTTGACATAAGAAAGGTAAATTGAGGAATATAAAGGTTTCAACTTGTAGATTTTACACCACTAAGCTTCATGATTAGCGATAGTTGTTTCTATCATAGGGAATAGCTGTGATAATGCTTGTTGTTGGCCATTGTAGATAAATTTTAGGAGCTATGCAGAAGATCACATTTGCATCTAGAAATATATATTGTAGTAGTTTTGGAACATGTATATGATTCTCCTATTGTATATGTATATGTAACTTTGAAAGGATAGTGTAAATTATGAAACAAGGGTTTGCAACTTAAACTTTTTCCTTGGTTAGTTAAATTGGAGCCGGCGAGCTTGTTTTTATGTTAAATTACAAGTTATTTTGAGGTGATTCTACAAAATGGAAACTAGTAAGTTTTATGTCTTTGTACTTTAACATTGGTAATAATTTTTAATGTGTACTACAATAGTATGGGCAATTTATTAAAATGTCGCAAAATATTGGCTTAAATTATTTTGAAAGTGGCTTACGTATAAACTTGAATGCGAAATCAGCTGAACTACCTTTAGAAAAAAATGCTATACTTGTAACATTTTTGAATTCATCATTAAACTATAAGTAATATGGTGATGATTAAACTCTTAATGTTTTGGCAAGTATTATGTAAACCCCGATTGAACAGAAGTGGCATCCTCCTATGAGGGTTGTCAAAGAATTTTTATGGCAAGGTTGGATGATTCAATCAAATTGGATGTGCAGTTACTCAAACCCCCTAACATATCGATCGCTATGAGTGCAGCTAGGGCTTTAGAACAAAAGCAACAATTGTAAAAAGTAAGTAGTGTCTACAAAAGGGCATGACAACAATCTCAAAGAAGTCTTGGCAGCACGACTAACTCAGTAAAACTTGATGCTAGTTTAGTTAGTTAAAATTA
Organism: Solanum medicagineum; assembly: GCA_026153255.1. NCBI lineage: Eukaryota > Viridiplantae > Streptophyta > Magnoliopsida > Solanales > Solanaceae > Solanum > Solanum medicagineum. Next base: position 15,602 of record JAPFFP010080756.1, on the reverse strand, counting down.
CCTCGGCTAATGCCCAATGAGCAACCAAATCCCTTTGGTCAAGCGATTAACTTGCACAGAAATAGCAGAGAGAAGAGCTAAAGGATTATGCTATAACCATGACGCAGATTATTCAACCACTCACCAGTACAAACAACATTTCTATCTATAATTTGATGATTTAGGTAACAACACTATACGACCTAAGCCTAAGGCCTAGATGTGACACGGCGAATGGGAACCCGAAGTGACCCTCAACAAGCCTTTAGTATATCAATCACACATCCTTGGTCGTGGAAGAAAAATAAACAACAAGAAGAGATATAATAACAAGGGTAGCGGGATTAAGGCAAATCTTGATATTCAAAAAAGCGTAAAAGAGTCAAGCTCATAGCATAAGTACATCAGTATATCCAACAACACCTTTAAGATGGAATGGAATGGGGGCTAAGACACTTTCCAGGCTCACTCTCATAATAATGATTGTTCAACATAAGGAAGTGTCAAAATAGAAAGAGTAATATAGATAGTGTCCTCGGACTTGAGGACTCACAAGTAATTATCTTTGAGGTATTAAACTAACCACGTGGAGGATGATCAAAAGGAGCTCCAGTTCCTACATGGTAATATAGTATAGGCAAAGAGTATGTGTTAGTATGTTTGAATGTACTAAGTATGCAGGATTCAATACAACAAAACAAAAGCCAATACAATCAAAATGCATAATCATAAGCCATAGATATATAATCTCAATATGGCATGCATGATCAATGCTCATATGTCATAACCCAAGTCTAGGGCCAAGACGTGACACGGTGAATGGGAACTCAAAGGGACCCAAATAAGCCTCTTAGTATATTAATCACATATCATTGGTCATGGAAGAAAAGTAAACAACAACAAGAGATATAATAAAGAGGGAAGCAGGACAAAGAGAAGTATTTGATATTAACTAAATCATAAAAGAGTTAAGATCAAGCATAAGTACATCAAAATATTCCAACAACACCTCTAACATAGAGTGTAGAGGGGGCCAAGACACTCTTCTGGCTCACCCCCATAATAACAAGTGTTCAACTAAATAAAACATCAAATAGCAAGAGTCATATAGATAGTGTCCTTGGACTTGAGGACTCACCAAAGCTTAGCTTCGAAGTATCAACTAGCCACGTGGAGGAGGATGATCAAAAGGTGCTCCAGTCCCTACAAGGTAATATCATGTAGGCTTTAAGTATGCGTTAGTACGTTTGAATGTACTAAGTATGTAGAATGCAATGCAACAAGAGATAAGCCAATATATTAAAAATGCATACTCATAGGCAATCGATAAGTACAATATTAATATGGCATGCATGATCAATGCTTAAAATAAAACATGTTTGTAAATCATTTAACTTGCATAGAACATAGTACATGTGTCGGAAGAGACCCTACCCGACATGAATAAGACCAAGAGAGCTACAACTTGAAATCCCAATGATTACCCCTCATAGGTAAAGAGGTTGTCTACTTGACAAGGTAAACCATACTTTATCTTACAGGAGCCCATCCCATTTCACAAAAGTAACCCGCCTTACAGGAAGCCATCCCATTTCAGGGTGGATTTCATGATAAAGTGCAATAAATGGATCCATTAGCATAGCAAGGATAAAGTATGATGCAATGTTGGCACATAGTTTGAGGAAAGGAATATGGACCCTTGAAGATAGTCCACGTTGACATCCAATCCATCGGTGCTAAGTCTAATCCCACGGAATACTTAAAGTTATCATACTTTAATCATAACATGTATAGCTTGTAAGAATATGACTTGAGTAGCTCATAAAAATTCTTGACCTCTAATGGTGAGCCTAACTTCAAACATGAGAGTAAATCTTAACCATACATGAACCCTGGTTTAACATGAATGGCTCACAAGAGGTAAAAATCTTGAAATAGGGCTTAACTTGATACTTGTAACATCATAGATGTTTTTAATGAATTCAATACATACATGAAAGCCTTTAATCATCATATAGAAACTTGAGTTGAAATCCTGAAATAGATAATCAATTACTTATCCTTGCAAAACATTCTATGAAACAGTTGGTGGGTTCATAATGCTTGTTCAAAATCATGCAATTTAAGAGTTAAATAATATGAGAAAACTTAATGCAAATCAACCCACCAACACATAGTAAAACCCTCATGTAGGGTACCTTGAAATCCATCATTAAATCTCATAATACATCATAGTTTCATAGCTCAAAACATGCATAGTCTCAATAGACAAAATCAATTCATGGTATAAGCTTGAAATAGATAGACATATATCATAAATCAATATTTCATAAAACCCCAACATAATTTACACTCATAATCCATAAGTAAAGATACCCATATATGATACAACTTGAAAACATATAATTTTTCATAAAATGGAAGATTAGGCTCCATGGGTGAAAGGACCCAATGGATGAAACCCGCATAGCTCAAATGTCATGACCCGGACCTAGGGCCTAGTCAAGACCGGCAAATAGGAAACCTGAAGGAACCCCAAAAAGCCACTTTGCATATCATTATACATCCTTGGTCGCGAAAGCAAGTAAAATGACAATAAGTGATTAGCATAAATAAGGGAATTAGGAATAAGGGAGAGAGAGAGTGTTTAATACTTAAGCAATATGCCAACATTTAGAAACAAAGGAAAGAGGCTAAGGGGAAAGAAATGCTTGCATAAAATCACAATCAAGAGACAAAAGAGTCAAGGCAAATATCATATATACATAGTATGTCCAACAACATCTCTATTACATGGATAAGAGCGGGGGCCAAGACAAAGCAACCGGGCTCACCCTCACTAATTAAGATGGAAAATAAAGAAGAGTATCCCATTATATGATAAGAGAAACATATACTAAGGCCCCTGAAGTGGAGGACTCACAAACTAGCTAGATTAGCACAGAACTAGTCACGTGGAGGAAGAGGATGATCAACTTGGGCTTCAATCCATACATGTTGATATCAACAATAGATTGGAATCAAAATCAAAATACATAATATTAGGCAATAGGCATAATATGACAATATGACATGTATGATCAATGCTTAAGTAAAATATGCTTAAATAACTCATACTCATATAGGATATCATATGTGTAGAAGACACCGAGATAGCTATTCAAGGTACAAACCCCTTGGTGGTTGTGTGGTATAAAGCCCTAACATGGTTTGTGGTAATCATACCTTATCAACACGGTGGTGAAGTACAAACCCCTCACGTAGTTGATGAGTATAAACTGCCACCATGGTTACCCAGGCTCTTATCCCCCCGGATAGTGTATGTTCTAATGCAACACTTTATATAGAGTATATCATATACATAATATTATTACATCATCATATTATGATTCATATCCTATCTAATGCTTTGGACCTTCAACTTCTCAAGAAACCACATCCAGACTTTTTATCAAACACTTAGAAGGTGTGTAATGCTAGTATAAAACCATGAAATATAGAGATGAAATTATGCAAGAAAATCCATTGTAAAACCATTAATCAACACCTTGCAACACCCTCAACCAATATACATCAAAACCCTACCTCAAATCATACAATAGATCAAAGATTTATAGCTCAAAACATAGCAAAATAGTCACAATTTATCATAGCATTAACATAGTGTGCCGTGAATTTCATAATGAGGAAGACTCAGTTGTAAATCAACTTTAAATCATGCAAGTTCAGTAAAATGAGGCTTTGGTATCATGTGCTAAAGGAACCCATGAAAGAAACCCAAATACCTTAGCTTAGAGATGAACTTTGTTTAAGAATGGAGATGGAGAGTTGAAGCTTGCAGAAGAATCTTGAAGGAGAACCTTAGCCTGCGTTGAGGGTTTGGGACTTGAGTTTGGGGAGTAAAAATATGACTAAGTGTTTGAGTGAGTATTGGGAAATGTTTAGGATGATATGAGAGTGAAATCAGGCTAAATATAGGTAAAAGTACGTATGGAAACCCTTGGGCCCAGTACTTAGAAAATTTTGGATGAACTAAAAAGAACACTGAAATGGAACACTGCCGTGTCGCACCAGCATCGCGCAGTGCTCACTGGAAATCGTCACTTAAAAATTTATAATTGCTAATCTTTCTCTCTTAAATCGAGGTTCGACCCTTCTCTCATAATTTTGACCCCCTGAACATGAATATGTATTCGGATTTTCAAAATAACAAAGGAATTTTTAGATCTATGGAATTTAAAATTCCAAGCATTCTGAGGCACATTTTCGGGCACTTTTTGACCCCCTAAACATGAATATGTATTCATTATCTCCCCCTTTGGAACACTCGTCCCCGAATGTCAAAGAAACGTACATGATAAGAGTGATCATGAACAAATCAGTCCTAACAATAATACAACATTACATTTAAAACACTAATTTCAAAATCTCAACATAAGGGTAAAATCATCATAAACTTGCCAATTTAAACATGAAAGTATATGAATGACATGGGGGCTGACATATAAGACTTGGAATCATAGAAAAGGCTTGACATGTTATCATAAGCTTGAATAAAATGAAAGAAATACATATGTTGCTTCTCCCAAGCTCGCACTAGCTCCCCGAGAGACACATATGAATAGATGACTCTTCCAAAAGGCCTTGATGAACACTACATCCTCATCAATCAACTTCTCCACTCATCCATACAACAACTACACCGGGACCTCCTACTAAGCCAACCTATCTTCCACATCACCCATAATCTCAAGCAGTTCTATAGCATTAGAGTTAGCAATGCATCTCCTAAACCTAGAAACATGAAGAACCGTACAAATCATAATCGTATCCCTAGGCAAATCCATTCTTATGCAACCTTACCAAGTTCTTCTACACTCTTAAAGGACATCACAACCATGACTCATTTGTCAACCTTAACCACACCTTTTCCACTTGTTACCACAATCCACCATCTCTCCCTTAGGAGATAACCTCCACTCTACTACCTTTCCACCCAAACTTGCAACTTTAATAAGGCGGAAATCAAGGTCTTGCCTAATATAGGACTCTTAACCCAAGAAGATTAGGAACCATCATTAACACTGCACTACCATTCTTAACATCCTTTAACGTAACTTGCTATTTAGCTAACAGATGGAATCCACTAGTCACCTCTTTACCATCATTAAAATACATGCTAGGCTACCTAGAACACTGACCAAAACATTAGCCTTACCGGGGAAAAATAACACACACTCATTTCATGATCCTTAAAGAATTCTAACCACCTTCTTGCTATCCACAATGCACTCCCATCATATTTAGAAAACAATCTCTCATCCTCCGAAACTTGCAACACTGCCCAAATGATTCACAAGCTCTAAACAAATCAATACCTCATCACTAGAGACCACCACAAACATATCATGGTAGTGTTTTAAGACCCTATTCAAGAAAACTACAACTACTACCGATGCATAAGCCAACCAAACAACTCCACCAACATTTAAAATGATCATTGCTAGTTAAATAGGACACTTAGTGATATCAGCTACCCTCCTCCACACTTGAGAACAAACCGCGAACCTCAAATCAACGTTAGAGAAGCTGTTAACCCATTGTAGCTTTCTTAAAAGATCAACCATCCTCAACCATCATATTACAACCTTACTAGTTCTACACTCATTGGAAGCATGCTTAGCAAGTAGCCAAACCACATCAAGACCTCCAACCTATCAAGCTAGGGTTAACCAAGATCCTAAGACAATACTCTATGCAAAAAGAGTATGGGGCCACGCTTATAGATTTCTTCTAGCCACTGTAGACTCACGCAACCATCCAGGACATACACATGAATCCTATTAGAACAAAGGAATCACATAAGAGATAGGAACTCCCGGACCTATCAAATCACCCTACTAAAAACGCTGTCACAACATTGGCCTTACGTAGGGACAACTAAGTTATAGGGGAAGTAATAGAAGATAACCTATTCACAACCTCAAGTATTAGCCCGCTAAGCCCAAGAAGCTCCTAATATACAATGGAGTCAAAGGTCTGGGCTAATCTTTAATCACCTTCATCTTACTAGGGTCCATTTTAATACCATCACCCGGCACTACACGAGCTAGTAAGGCAACTTCTTATAACCAAACTCCCATTTCTCCTATTTAGCATCAAACTTTCTTCCTTAAACTTTGTAGTACTACACTCAAATGACTCATATGAACTACCTTATTAGGGAAACGAACCATCATATTATCACCAAAACCATCCTAAGCCTATTAGAGTAGGGATTAAAGATCTTAATTATGAGACTTATAGGGACAACCAGTGTACTAGTCAAACCAAAATACACTAACCCAATTTCAAATTATTGGAAAGGGACATTCAAGGCCTCATACTACAAACAACAATTCCCTAAATCAAGCAACTTAGGTTCAACACCTCATATTTTAACAAGATGATAAATGCAACCCCTTAGAGACCAATTGTATATTAAGATATGAAATAGACCTACCCCCCTCCCATCCTCCGCTATCACTTGACCACAACATCAAGACTCTTCCACTCAAGGACGGACTCATTAGGGATTCGGGTTCTAGCTCTACGGGTCCTATCACCCATGAAAACACAACATGCATGCAACCATTCCATCCTTATAATGATATCAAAATTCACCATACCAACTCCAACAAGCCACAAAGCAAGACCTAATGCAATACAAGGCCGAGTCAACAACTATGAACCTTCTAGCAGCAATACACTCAACAAAGGATAAAAACCAAAAGTCCACACAACAACTTGGGCACACAAGAAGCCCCACTAGCAACTAAAAAGAATAGAGAAGAATTAGTGGCACACCGGACCTATGAATGCATGCACAAAAAAGCCAAGCAAACTTCAACTTATCGATAATATCATTGGAAACCCCATCTCCTCCTTGAGCCACTTGATCAACATGACCACCTCGATCTAAAGCTCGACACCCTAACTTTTCCTTTGAAAATATGGAAAATCAATAATCTTTTAGTCCACCTCCCCACAACCATAGCATGCACCCGTGTTCCTTAAACATGTTCCATCATGCCTCCTCCCACATTTCAGGCATCTAGGATGAATCGCCCCATTGTCACCCCTTTCACTCCTTTTATGCTTATGAGGACACTCCTTTATCATATTACCCATCTCCCCACAACAATAACAAGTATTAGTACCTTTCCGGCATGGGCCATCATGGCTTCTACCACACCTTGGGCACCTAGCATAAGGCACCAGACTACCTCTATCTCTCCCCTTGGAAATTTGGAACTTATCCCTATTACGAGCCCTCTTGGCCTCATTACCTCCTTTCTCACCACTAGAAGTCTCAGGAGCACCCACTTGTTAATTAAGTTGAGTTGCCAATGTTTCACCACTTTTGCCGTTGCCCATAGAGCATTGCAAACCTATACATTTGACATATCACCATCTTGAGTAACTTGAGACATACTCTGAAATGTAACGGTTAAGGGTAAATAATGAGCCCTATGAGACCCAACGTTATCACATGATATGGATCGTGAAGAAGTGAAATATTTCCTAGAATGCCTCAAAGCCTCCTACTCATAGTTATGGTGCATAACAGAACCATGATAAGACTCTAATCGACGTGGTGTATTGGACTCTGAGGAACTATCAACCTAGTGCTCTAATGCCATCTTTTCCACAACCCAGACCTTGGGCCTATTTGTGACCGGCGAATGGGGAACCCGAAGGAACCCCAAACAAGCCTTTCTGCATATCATTACACATCCTTGATCGCGAAAGCAAGTAAAAATGACAACAATAGATAAGCATAAATAAGGGAATTGTGACTAAGGGAGAGAGAGTTTAATACTTAAGCAATATGCCAACGTTTAGAAACAAGGGCAATGGGCTAAGGGGAAAGAAAAACTTGCATAACATCACAATGAAGAGACAAAAGAGTCAAGGCTCATATCATAGATGCATATCCAACAACACCTCTACTACATAGATAGGAGTGGGGGCCAAGACAAACACTACAAGAAAAAAGACTTTTAATGACCATTTCTTAATGAAGGGAAGTAAATTCGGTAAATACACTTGTAGTGACCAAATTATTTTCGGTCGTTATAAATATACTTATAGCGACCAAATTTTTTCTATCGTTATAACTATATTTATAGCGACCAATATTTTTTCTGGTCATTATAAATATAGTTATAGCGACCAATTTTTTTCCAGTCGTTATAAATAAACTTGTAGTGACTAATTTTTTCGGTTGTTAAAGACAAATTTTAATCAATATTATTGAGGGAATAAGTTTGATCATTAAAAACATAACATCTCATCGTTAAAACATATTAGTTAGTTTAAAAATATATTTTAATTAATATGAGTGCAAATATATTAGACCAAATCATGTTATAAGTATAACAAGTGGAGTTTAACGATCATTTCATCATTCTGATAAGAATCTTCCATCTTTTATAATTTTGGTTATTTCATAATAACAAAAGTTTAATAAAAATAAAAAAATATTAATGTATTATCTTCTAATAACTCTATCCATCATTCTTATAATAGTCAATCATATAAAATTTTAAAGTATTGTAAAAGCATTTAATTACAATCTTTTTGGCATAATTTTTTGTAACTAAAATATTCTCTTGATATAGTTTCTACATATGTTTTTATTTTGAGAGACTATTTATTCATCTTTACTTGACCCTTTTAAAGATGCAAGATGAAGTAGGTCTAAGTATAGACGTTTCTCCACTCGCAAATTACCTCCATCAATAGACTTAAGAATCAATATTCAGTAATAGTATTTTTTTAATAAAAAATATATATTGTGTTAACTTTGTTTTCTTTATTGGTTATGAAACTAATAGGTGCATACAAAGAAAAATCATTCGTTTGAGTTAGAAAAGTATAAAGTGAAATTTTACATACAGACAATCCAAAAGCTTTACATGACATATAATCAACTACTAAATTAATTAAGAAATTGCGATTTTTTTTATTATTTAAGATTTAAGATGATTTTATTTACTTGTATCTCGTAATATTTTAATGATATTGAATTATTTATATTAAGTGATAACTATTAATATAAAAAGTTAAACTAAAAGAAGTTAGGGGGTTTTATCCATGAATCAATATGCAAAAAGTCAATAACTTAAGGTGCAGAACACAAAAAAAACTTTATATCTAGAACTAGAAAGCTCAACTTTCTTTTTATCTAATTGTGAGAATAGAAACAAAGTTTATATTTCATTATAATTAATCTTTGATTTTGCGAAAAAGAATAAAGAAGATAATAGTTATTAGGAGTGTTACTAATAACCTTACATGAAATTTTGATACTTGTCTTTTGATAGATCATGCAGTTTGAAGAACTCATCCTCAAAGAAAGTGCAAAAAATATAAGCAACAAAAAATTTTTGAAGCATAGAAAGAATGCATTTCATATTTAAGAAAAGATATTATAGTTTTACTTTTACTAAGAGTTAAAAATATAATATCATATATTTTATATGTCTATATTTTTGTAACGTGACATAATATCATTCTTTATAGTTACTATGAAATTTAATATGAATATAATCAATTGTATATTTTCATATTATTTATATATGTGTGTATATGCACTTTTAGCTGATCTAATTTGTGATCATAATTAAGGTTTTAATAACTTGAACTGAAGGGAGCCTTGGAGTAATTGGTAAAGTTGTTGTCATGTGACCATAAGGTCACAGGTTCAAACCTTGGTAACATCATCATGCAGAAATGCAACGTAAGGCTACGTACAATATATCTTTGTGGTCGGGCCCTTCCTTGGAAGTGCACCTGGCTTGCCTGTTTTTATTTAAATAACTAATATATCAATTAACGAACAAAACATTTTGTTGCCGAAAAGAGGTATAAGTACCAGATTTTTATCATCCTTAAAGCTTTTTTAACGGCCAAATTTAATCCGATCGCTAAACTTTTAATGACAGATCTTTTAACAACCGGTGACGATCGAATTTTTACCGGTCGTGATTGAGTAATAACAACCGGATTTATATTTTAATTTCCCCTAGTTAAAGATCTTTTTTCTTGTAGTAAAAGAAACCGGGCTCATCGTCACTAGTTAATATAGAAAATAAAGAAGAGTATCTCATTACATGATAAGAGAAACATATACTAAAGTCCCCGAAGTGGAGGACTCACTAACCAACTTGAGTAGTACCGAACTAGCCACTTGAAGGAGAAGGATGATCAACTTGGGCTTTGATCCTTACATGGTGATATCATGTAGGCGTAGAGTATACGTTAGTATGTTTGAATGTTCTAATTATGTAGGATGCAATGCAACAATAGATAGGCATCATAACAAAAATGCATAATTAAGTAATAAGCATAATATAACAACATGTCTTGTATGATCATTGCTTAAGTAACTCATACTCATATAGGATATAATATGTGTAGAAGAGGCCGAGCTAGCTATTCAAGGTACAAACCCCTTGGTAGTTGTGTGGTATAAACCCCTCACATGATTAATTATAATCACACCTTGTCAACACGGTGGCAAAGTACAAACCCCTCACATGATTGATGAGTACAAACCCCTACCACAGTTACTCGGGCTCTTATCCTCCCGGATTGGGTATGGTCTAATGCAAAACTTTTTATATAGTATATCATAGACATAAGCTCATTTCATTATCATATAGTCATTCATATCTTATCTCATACTTTGGATCTTCAACTCCTCAAGAAACCACATCCGAACATTTTATCAAACACTTAGAGGGTGTGTAATGCTAGTATAAAACCATGAAATATAGAGATAAAATCGTGCAAGAAAATCCATTGTAAAAACATCAATCAATACCTTGCAATACCCTAAAGCAACATACATCAAAACCCTTCCTCAAATCTTACAATACATCAAAGATTTATAGCTCAAAACATAGGAAAACAATCACAATTTTTTATAGCTTTAACATAGTGTGTAGTGAATTTCATAATGAGTAAGACCTATTTGTAAATCAACTTTAAATCAGGCAATTTGAGTAAAAGGATGCTTAGGTATCATAGGTGAAAGGAACCCATAAAAGAAACCCACATACCTTACCTTAGAGATGAACTTTGTGAAGATTGGAGATGGAGATTTGAAGTTTGAAGAAGAACCTTGATGGAGAACCTTAGCTTGGGATAAGGGAGATTGGGACTTGAGTTTGGAGAGTGAAAATATGTCGAAGTGTTTGAGTGAGTATTGGAAAATGTTTACGATGATATTAGGGTCAAATAAGGCTAAGTATAGTAAATAAAACGTACGGTAACCCTGGGCCTAACACTTAGAAAATTGTGGATGAACTAAAAAAAAACACTAAAATGGAACACTATCGCGTCGCGCCAGCATCACGCAGTGTTCATTGGAAAGTGTAACTTAAAAATTTATAATTGCTAATCTTTTGTTCTTAAATCAAGGTTAGACCCTTCTCCCCATAATTTTAACCCATTGAACAAGAATATGAAGTCGGCTTTTCAAAATAATAAATAGATTTTGAAATATATGAATTTAGGCATTCCGAGGCACATTTTTGGTCACTTTTGGGGGTCAATTCATCAAGCTTGGGTTTTCTTGCGATGAGCTTGAAGGAAATTTTGAGCTTGAAGAGAATCATTGAGTTCCAAAGTTAAGCTTAAAATCCATGAAATTTGAATGAGATATTTGGTTAAATCTTGGAGAGGTTGTTGAAAGAGTCTTGTGTGATATCGAGTTGAAAAACGACTAAATATGGGTGTTTTTATTCATAAGTGGGCATGGGGGTATGACCCCAAGGCCCTTGGGCGCATAGGAAAAACTTAGAAAAAAGTTTAATTGGTCCACATCTGGTCCGCGATATGGACCCATCGCAGAGGAAGAAATAACACAGATCCGCGCCCAGTCCGCGTCGTGGCTGGTTGCGAATGCAAAGTGGAATTTGAAAATTAGCGAAATTTATTTTTTTCTACGGGTCCTCTAAAATCCAGTTTATACCCATTTCTCACTAAATTTTGCCCCCTGATTGAGAATATGAAGTCGACTTTTAGATATTATGTACAAATTTTGAAATATATGGAAATTACGATTATGGGCATTTTCGAAGCACATTTTTGGGCATTTCATCAAAATAAAACATGATTGTAAATAATTCATCTAGCACAATATATATAGAATACATATGTGGGAAGTGACCTCAACTGACATAGACCAAACAACTACGACATGGACTCCAAGGCCTGACACCTTATTGGTTAAGGTGACCGGGCATGACACCCCCGGCTAAAGTGTGATCTACTTGCTAAGACAAAACAAACATGATAACATGAACTAGGTGTAACCACTATTATAGCAATGGTAATAATGATAATCATATGGTGGCACATAGTGTAGAGACTAAAAACTTTATATAAAGACCCCCTTGAGTCGAGCCCCCATCTTAAGTCTCAATTGGTGCTAAGGCAAATCCCATGGAATACTTGAAACAATCATAACTTGTATACCTTGTAGGAAACATGATGACATGAGTAGCTCTGGAAACATGCTTGACTACTATTAGTGAGCCTAACTTAAACATGAGAATAGATCATGATCAAACATGAACCCTTGCTTTAACATGAATGGCTCAGAAGAAGTAAAAATCTTGAAATCGGGCTTAACTTGATACTTTTAAAATCATACCTAATTTCATGAATTTAATACATGCTTGAAAGCTCTTAATCATGTTATAGTCATTTGACTTATAAATCATGAAGTGGATCATTAATAACATGAGAATTCTTGAATTGTCATTTTATCAAGCACATGGTGGGTTCATGATTCTTGTTCAAAATAATTCAATTCAAGAGTGAAATAAGATGAGTAAACTTAATACAAATCAACCCACCAACATGTAGTAAAACCCAATTTAGGGTACCTTGAAATCCGTTGCAAAAGCTTATAATAGTCCATGGTTTCACAGCTCAAAACATTCATAGTCTCAGTAGACATAATCAATTCATAAAACCCCAACATAATTTATATTCATAATCCATCATAAGAGAGAGCCATAGGTAATACAACTAGAAAACATGCAATTTTCATAAAAAGGGAAGGTTGTGCACCATGGGTGAAAGGACCCAATGGATGAAACCCACATACCTTAAACCTTGAATTCTTTGAGGTGAACTTGAACTAGTCTTAGAGCTTGGAATGAATCCTTGAGTTCCAAAGTTGATACTGAAATCCTTAGATTTAAATGAGAAAATTGATAGAGTCTTAGAGGGGTTTGAGAGAGGGTTTTGTGAGTTATAGAGTTGAAAATTGGCTAAGTATGAGTTATTTCACGTTTTAGCGGGACTGGGGCTATGACCCCAATGCCCTTGGGTGAATAAGAAAAATTAAGGAAAATAATACACTTGTCCACGTCCAGTCCATGGCGCGGATCCATCGCGGAGGCAATTTCTGTACCGATTCGCGCCCAATCCATGTCGCAGCCTGGTCGCAGATGCACACTATAAATCAAAAATTAGCGAAAATTATTTTTCTCTACGGGTCTTCTAAAATCCAGGTTATTCCCATTTCCCACTCAATTTTTCCCCCTAATCGAGAATATGAAGTCAAATTTTTGATATCACACATAGATTTTGAGATATATTAAAATTCCAATTATGGGGCATTTCCAAGCACATTTTGGAGTGTTTCAATATCTCCCTCTGGGGAACAATCATCCCCGAAAGTCAAATAAACATGCATAAGATAAGTAATCAAGAAGATATCTTCCCAGCATAAATGTAACAAATGCATCTAAACATCATTTTCAAAAAGTCTCAACATAAATGTCAAAAATCATCATAAACTTGGTAACATAAACATGAATGCATGAAAAATTACATGACGGCTGAAACGTAAGACATGAAATCATATTGGGGACTCAAATTATTACCTTCGGCTTGAGTAGAGTAGAAGAGATATGGGTATCGCTTTTTCATGTCTGCCTCAGCTTCACATGTGGCACTTTCAACTTGGTGGTTCGTCCAATGGACCTTGACGGAAGCTACATCTTTGTTTGTCAACCTCTTCACTTATCTATCAAAAATCTCTATCAAGACCTCCTCATAGGTAAAATTATCTTTTTTAACACCCATAATCTCTAACGGGACGATAGCACTTGGGTCACCCTCACACTTTCTCAACATGGACACATGGAAAACCGGGTGAGCCATATTCATCTCCATAGTCAACTCCTACTCATATGCAACCTTACCCACTCTCCTTAAAACTCTATAAGGATCCACAAACGTTGGGCTCAATTTCCCCTTCTTGCCAAACCGTACCACACCCTTCATGTGTGAGACTTTCAAGTAAACCTAATCAATAACATTAAACTCAAGATCTCTTTTCCTCACATCGTAGTAGGTCTTTTGTCTACTTTGGGCTATTTTAATCTCTCCCTTATTAACCTCACACTCTCCAAGGCTTGCATGATCAATTCCAGACCTAGCAAAGCCATCTCCCCCACTTCAAACCATCCAACCAGGGATCTACAATGCCTACCATAGAAAGCTTCAGAAGGAGCCTTACTAAAGCTTGGGTGGTAGCTATTGTTGTAAGAAAACTCAATAAATGTAAGATTGTCATGCCTAAAGTCCCGTCAAGGCGGACTGGCATCCGTTGCCGATAAGGCTAGGAGAACCAACCTATATCCATTAGCTTTCTTTACATATTTATAAGGGATTCCTTCATTCAACATACCTTTAAGAAAGTAACAAGTAATAACAAGCCAAAAGGAAATGCATAAGACTAGGCCGTTGGGGCCATGTTGTTTGAAGTACGAGACTTGACCACACTTTAATTTACATAGTCTACAAAGCCTCTAGATAAATAAAAGTATCTAATAATGTTCGAGACAGACATCGCCTCGACTAACTATACCATACAAAAATATAAGCTCTAGACACACAAAGCTCCAAAGCTACCAGAATCTTGGTAACATCAGTTAGATATCCTATATTCATATTGGGGAGATCTACTAGCATCTATACCTGCAGCATGAAATGCAGGTCCCCCGTAAGGGACGTCAGTACGAGATAATGTACTAAATATGTAAGGTAGGAAATACTGTATATGAAGTAACAACTCAAATGAAACTATGCACCTGGTGTAGGATAAAAGACCATCTTTAGTTATACTGTAGGATCATGTACTTTATGTTTTTTTTATTACCTTACCTTTGCACAACATGTAATACGAATGTCCAGCTTATCAATGGTAAATCTATATCGGGATCGACCCTGGCGAGGCTTTTCCTTTCACCCCTTGGGCTACCCCCCATGATAGGATCGACCTTGGGCAGGTCATTCTTCCACCCCTGAGGTTTACCACCCATCAATAGGCAATATACATTAGTTTATGTTTCAATTACTTTTGAGATGATTCTTTTGGTGGTCATAATAATGGAGTTATAGGATTGTAGATGTAGCATGTGACATGTAAATAATCATACAAGACAATATGACAATTGAAAGAGTACGTTACACAAAAATGAAATGCGTATGAGATGAAACAACTCGTGAACTTTATTTAGCAACAAAAACCCATGTAACTTGGTATCCACATA
>JAPFFP010080746.1:0-22445 GCA_026153255.1 Solanum medicagineum | reverse complement strand
AAAGAATGTAAAGTACCTGATTCCACAGTATAACTAAAGGTGGTCCACAGATTTATACCAGTGCATGAGTTCATTTGAGTTATTATTTTATATTCAGTGTAGGAATGTTTAAATTTGACCTCGACGATAGTTCCACGTCACGGATCAGAGGCGAACCTGTGTATTTTGTTGCCAGTGATTTCTTTCTCGGTCCTAGGCTTTGGGGTCTTAGGCTGAAGTGTTCCCAAACGTGATTTTACCTATACTTAGCCTTATTTCACCCACAAATCATCCTAAACATTCCCCAATACTCACTCAAACACTTAGCCACATTTTCACTCACAAATTCAAGTCCCAAACCCTCATCCCAAGCTAAGATGTTCCTTCAAGGTTCTCCTTCAAGCTTTAAGTCTCCATCTCCAATCTTCAGCAAGATCATCTCTAAGCTAAGGTATGTGGGCTTCTTTCATGGGTTCCTTTCACTCATTATACCCAAGACTACTTCTACTTAAATTGCATTATTAAAAGTTAATTCACAAGCGGGTCTTGATTATTATGAAATTCACTGCACACTATATTAAAGCTATATGAAATTGTGACTGTTTTGCTCTATTTTGAGCTATAAATCTTTGATCTATTGTAGGATTTCAGAAGATGTTTCGATATATATTATTTGAGGGATTTGGAACTCGTTTATTGATAATTTTACAATGTATTTTCTTGCATGATTTCATCTCTATATTTCATGATTTTATACTAGTATTACACACCCTCTAAGTGTTTGTTAAAATGTCCGGATGTGGTTTCTTGAGGAGTTGAAGGTCGAAAGCATGAGAAATGATATGATTGACTATACTATGATGAAATGTGCTTATGTATATGATATAATCTATATAAAGTGTTGTATTAGACCATGCCCAATCTGGGGGGACTATGAACCCGGATAACCTAGATGGTGGTTTGTACTTATCAACCTAGGGTAGGGTTTGTACTTCTCCACCAAGTGATGGGGTGGCATCATCACTAATCTAGATAGGGGTATGTAATCATGAATCTAGGTAACGGTTTGTAGTTCTCCACTTAGGTAATGGGACGGCATTATCACCAACCTAGTGAGGGGTTTGTACTTCACCACCTAAATGATGGGGCGACATCATCACTAACCTACCAAGGGGTTTGTACTTTTGAAATCTAGTTTTGTCTCTTCTAAACATATGATATCCTATATGAGGATGAGTTACATAAGCACGTTTTACTTATGCATGATCATACATGCGATATTGTTATATTATACCTATTGTCTATTGTTTTACATTTGGATTTTGATGCCTAATTCTTATTGCATTTCATCCTATATACTTACTAGTTGATGCCACCATGTAGGAACCGTTGCCCATGTTGATCATCCTGCTCCATGTGGCTAGTTCGACAATACTCAAGCTAGTTGGTGAGTCCTCCACTTCAGGGACCTTAGTCTATGTTGCTCTTACTATGCATTGAGACATTCTTCTTTATTGTCTATTTTGACTATGAGGGTGAGCCCGGTTACTTTGTCTTTGGACCCGCTCTTATTTATGTATTAGAGGTGTTTGTTGGACATGTTATGTATGCTTGCTAAGAGCCTTGACTCTATTATTCTTGATGTCTATGATAGGAAGGTGCTTTCCCTAAGCCCCAGTTGTCCCACTTTATTATCTCTTGATGCTTGATTTATGGCTTCCTCGACAAAAGATG
This sequence comes from Solanum medicagineum, assembly GCA_026153255.1. NCBI lineage: Eukaryota > Viridiplantae > Streptophyta > Magnoliopsida > Solanales > Solanaceae > Solanum > Solanum medicagineum. The sequence continues at coordinate 20,732 of JAPFFP010080746.1, read as the reverse complement.
TGTAATAATGTTCTAAGAGGCTTGCTTCAGGTCCCTTTGGGTTCCCCTTGCGCTGTGTCATGCCTAGGCCCTAGGTTTGGGTCGTTATAAATTTTGTATTAGAGCACTAGGTTGATAGATCTTCGGAGTCCAACACACTATGTCGATTAGAGTCGTATTCACGATTGTGAAGCATGCCTTGATTATGAATAAGAGGCTTTGAGACGTTTTAGGAAATATTTCCTTTCTTTATATTTTGAGTCGTGCTATAGAGTTATGGTATGTTTTCCCTTATCGATTGTTCTTTGGTATATGCAAGATCAAGCCAAATACTCGAGGATGAAGGGCTCAAACTCCCAAGGAGCAGACTAACAATAATGAGCTCCACGATGCTCTCACTAAGCTTTCCCAAGTTGTGGCCAACCAAGTCAATAAAGGGGCCCAAGCCCCTGATGCTACTAACCCAAAAGCTAGGGTAAGAGACTTCATGAGGATGAATCCTACGGTATTCTATCAGTCAAAGGTGGATGAAGATTCACAAGAGTTCATTGATGAGGTCTACAAAATCCTGAATATCATAAGTGTTGGGCCGAAATAAAAGATGGAGTTAGGGGGTACCAACTCCAAGGGTAGCCCAAATATGGGATGACCAATGGAAGGGTGAGAAGGGAATTGGTAATGTGGTGCTTTGGGAGGAGTTTAAATTAGCTTTCCTTAATCAGTTTTTCCCTCTTGAGCTTAGGGAAGCTAAGTTGGTAGAGTTCATGAACTTGAAACAAAGTGCTACGAGTGTGAGGGAGTATGCCCTCAAGTTTAATCAAATTTCAAAGTATGCTCCTCTTTTGGTGGCTGATCCTAGATCTAGGATGAACAAGTTTTAGATGGGGTCTCTGACTTTGTAAGTGAAGAATGTTGGTCCACCATGCTAATTAGTGACATGGACTTGTCTCGATTGGTGACCAATGCTGAGCAAATGGAGTTGGAGAAATTGAGGAAGAGAAGGGGGAATGAGGTCATGAGGGCCCATCTTTGGGATAAGTTCCAAAGGTGTAGCCGTTTCCCTCAATGCCAAGGGTTTCATCATGCTACTAATAGGGGGTTTACCAATGACCTCACTAAGCCTCAAGGTGTTGGTGTTGTGTCTCTCATTGATGTGTTTCCTATATGTGGGATGAGTCATAGGGGCCCATGTTTGAAGGGTTCTAATGCATCCTTTGATTGTGGAGAGCTTGGTCACAAAAGGGTGGATTGTCCAAGAAACTGTGGCAACGACCGGGGTGCAAATGCAATTCCATTCGGTAGATGTGGTCCTTAAGGTGGTTCCCCAAGGCATAATAGATTTTAATCTCTACATGGGTGGCAAGGGGTTGGCGAGGTCCCCGACGTTATTATCGATATGTTGAAAATATTTGACTTTGATGTGTATTTTTTGATTGATCTGCGTACCACTCTCTGCTTTGTTACTCCTTTTATTGCTAAAAAGTTCCATGTTGTTACATGAGTCATATGAAGTGTCTAACCCCTATCGGTGCCTTTATTGTTTCTAGGAAAGTTTATAGGAGTTGTCCTATATGCATTTTGCATAAGTTGTTGCCTTGTGATCTTGTTGAATTAGACATGGTTGATTTTGATGTCATTCTTGGGATGGATTGGTTGTATGCCTTCTTTGCTTCTATTGGTTGAAGGACCCATAGGGTCATGTTCCAATTTCCTAGTGAACCCGTCATTGTGTAGGAAAGTCAAGATGTGGTGGTCAAGGGTAGATTCATTTCATGCATTAAAGCCCATAATTTGATCTCCAAGAGGTGTCTTTATCGTCTTGTGAGGGTTAAAGATGTGGAGTCTAAAGTCACTTCTATATATTCGGTTTTTCTTGTAAATGAGTTTATTGATGTCTTCCCAAATGACCTTCCTGGTGTTCATCCCAAAAGAGAAATAGATTTTAGTATAGACCTCTTCCCTGACACTCAACCTATCTCCAGTTCACCCTTACCTTATGGCCCGGGCGGAGTTGAAGGAGTTAAAGGAGCAATTGAAAGATTTGTTAGAAAAGGGATTTAGTAGACCTAGCCAATCACCTTGGGGTGCTCCAGTGTTGTTTGTGAAGAAGAAGGATGGGTTCCTTAGAATTTGTATTGACTTCCATCAACTCAATAAGGTTAACATCAAGAATAGGTATCCTCTTCAAAGGATTGTTATTTGATCAATTTAAGGGGGTTAGCTTCTTCTCTAAGATTGATCTTCAATTTGGGTATCATCAAGTGAGGGTGAGGGAGTGTGATATTCCTAAGATGGCTTTTTAGACTAGATATAGGCATTATGAATTTGTTGTGATGTCGTTTGGGTTGACCAATGCACCGGCCATGTTCATGGACCTAATGAATAGGGTTTTCAAACCTCACCTTGATTCCTTGGTTGTGGTCTTCATTGATGATATTTTGATCTATTCACATAGCAGGGAGGATCATATGGCACATTGAAGGGTTGTGTTGCAAAGATTGAGGGAGGAGAGATTGTATGACAAATATGAAAAGTGTGAATTTTTGTTAAAGAAGGTTGCATTCTTGGGTTATGTGGTGTAAAAGTGGATCCTAAGAAAATCAATGTGAATATTAATTGGCCTAGACCATTGACCCTATCAGATATTATGAGCTTCTTTGGAATAGCGGGTTATTATACAATGTTTGTGAATAGATTCTCCTCCATTGCTTCTCGTATGACAAAATTGACTCAAAAGAAGGTTAAGTTTGTGTGGACTGATAAATATGAGAGGAGCTTCAAAACATTGAAAGACAAGCTTGTGTCTGCTCCTATATTGTCAGTACCGGATGCGATTGAGGGACTTGGGGTACATTGTGATGCTTCCTTGGTTGGTTTGGGTTGTGTGTTGATGGAAAATGGTAAGGTCATAGCTTGTGCTTCTAGACAACTAAAGGTGAATGAAACGAACTACCCTACCCATGATCTAGAGTTAGCCGCCATTGTGTTTGCATTAATGATTTGGTGTCACAACTTGTATGGGGTGTACGTGGATGTGTTCACCGATCATAAGATCCTCCAATATGTCTTCACTCAAAAGGATCTCAACTTGAGGAAAAGGAGATGGTTAGAACTTCTCAAAGACTATGACATGAGTGTGTACTATCATCCTGGTAAGGATTGGCGAATGGTTTGAGTAGGGTGTCTATAGGTAGCCTTGCCCATGTTGATAGAGGTGAAAAGGAGATGGCTAGAGAGGTGCATCAATTGGCTAAATTGGGGGTTAGGTTGGAAGAGGTTGGTGATGATGGTGTTGTGGTTGTTGATGGGACTAGGTCTTCTTTGGTTCATGAGGTGATAGCAAAGCAAGATCTTGACTCCTTATTACTTGAATTGAAGGCCTTGGTGAAAGAGGGCAAATTAGAGGTTTTTTCCCAAGGGAGAGATGGTGGCCTTAGGTACCAAGGTAGGTTGTGTGTGCCTTGTATTGATGGTTTGAGGGAAAAAAGTCTTGATGAGGCCCGTAATTCTTCTTACTCTATCAACCCTATTTCCACCAAAATGTATAGAGACTTGAGGGATGTGTATTGGTGGGGAGGCATAAAGAGGGACATTGCTCAATTCATTTTCGGTTGTCATAGTTGTCAACAAGTCAAAAACCTGAACATCAAAGGCCGAGTGGCCTAACCCAAGACATAGAAATTCCCACTTTGAAGTGGGAGGTCATTATTATGGATTTTGTGGTTGGGTTGCCCAAGACTAGAAAAAGTTTCAATTCCATTTGGGTGGTGGTTGATAGGAAGACAAAATCAGCTCACTTTCTACCGATTAAGTTTACATATGGGGCTGAAGAGTATGCAAGGTTGTACATCTATGAGTTGGTGAGGTTACATAGGGTTCATTCGTCCATCATATCAGATCGCGGTTCACAATTCACTTCACACTTTTGGAAGTCTTTTCAGAGGGGTCTTGGTACAAAAGTTCACCTTAGTACGGTCTTTCACCCTCAAATGGATGGCCAAGCCGAATGGACAATTCAAACCCTTGAAGATATGCTAAGCGCATGTGTATTGGAGTTGAGGAATAGTTGGGATGACCATCTTCCTTTGATTGAGTTTTCCTACAGCAATAGCTACCACTCTAGCATCAGGATGGCTCCTTTTGAGGCTCTTTATGAGAGACATCGTAGATCACTAGTTGGTTCATTTGACGTTGGAGAGATGGCTTTATTGGGACCGTATCTGGTTATGGGGACTCTTGAGAAGGTTAGGATGATTAGGAAGAGATTGAAGACATCCCAAAGTCATCAGAAATCCTATACCGATGTGAGAAAGACAGACCTTGAGTTCAAAGTGGGCGATTGGGTTTATTTGAAAGTTTCTCCAATGAAAGGTATGGTCCATTTGGTAAAAAGGGGAAGTTGAGTCCAAGATATGTTTGTCCTTATGAGGTCTTCAAGAGGGTTGGCAGGGTAGCTTATTAGTTGAAGTTTCCTAGTGAAATGAATTTGGTTCATCTACTGTTCCATGTCTCTTGGTTGAGAAAATGTGTTGGTGATCCTAATGCTATTGTGCCTCTTAATGTTGTGGGTGTTTTTGAGGATAACTTGACTTATGAGGAGACTCTAGTTCAGATCTTAGATACGCAACTTAAGAGATGAGGAACAAGGAGGTGGCATCTGTTAAGATCCATTGGAGGAACCAACAAATCGAAAGTGCTACTTTGGAGGCCGAAGCGGACATGCAAAAGTAGTATCATTATCTTTTCCACTCCACTCAAGCTTAAGGTACTAATTCTTAATCCCCTATGTGATTACAAGTCTTATGTTTCAGCCCTTATGTCATTCATATGCATTCATGTTTAAGTTGGCAAGTTATGATGGTTTTACACATATGATGAGATTTTGAAAATGGTGTTTTAAATGTGATGTAGCATTCTTGTAGGGCTGATTTGTTTATCATCACTCTTGTCTTATACGTCCCTTTAACATTAAGTGATGAATGATCCCAAGGGAGAGATATTGAAACGAACCCAAAAGGTGCCGGAAAATGTGCTTCGAAATCCTTAGAATTTCAAATTCCATATATCTAAAATCGATGTGTGATATCGAAAATTCGACTTCATATTCTTGTTCAGGGGGTCAAAATTAGGGGGAAGCAGCTCTACAACCGATTTCAGAGCAATCGAATCACAATTTCAAATTTTCCAAAATTCCAATTTTTAGAGATGATCCGTGACAGCACTGCGACGCGCAGCTATCACAGACATGTGTTAATTTGACCTCCGTGACAGTTCTACATTGCGGATCAGACGTAGACCTGTGTATTTTGTTGCTAGTGATTTCTATCTCGATCCAAGGCTTTGGGGTCTAGGGACTATTGTTCCCAAATGTGTTTTTACTTGTACTTAGCCTTATTTCAAGCTCATATCATCCTAAACATTCCACAATAATCACTCAAACACTTAGCTATATTTTCACTCCCAAATTAAAGTCCCAAACCCTCATCCTATGCTAAAGAGTTCCTTTAAGGTTATTCTTCAAGCTTCTAGTCTACATCTCCAATCATCATCAAGATCATCTCTAAGTTAAGCTATGTGGGTTTCTTTCATAAGTTACTTTCAGCCATGATACCTAAGCCTCCTTCTTCTTAAATTGCATGATTTAAAGTTGTTTATAAATGGGTCTTGATTATTATGAAATTCACTGCACACTATGTTAAAGCTACATGAAATTCTGACTGTTTTGCTATGTTTTGAGCTATAAATCTTTGATCTATTATAAGATATTAGAAGGGCTTTTGATGTATATTGCTTGACGTTGTTGCAAGGTGTTGATTGATGGTTTTATAATGTATTTTCTTGCATGATTTCATCTCTATATTTCATGGTTTTATACTAGCATGACACACCTTTTAAGTGTTTGATAAAATGTCTGGATGTGGTTTCTTGAGGAGTTGAAGGTCCAAAGCATGATAAATGATATGATTGACTATTTGATGATGAAATGAGCTTATGATGTTATATAATGTATATAAGATGTTGCGCTAGACCATGCCCAACCAGGGGGGAGTAAGAACCCTGATAACGTTGATGGTGGTTTGTACTCATCAACCTAGGGAACCGTTTGTACTTCTCCACCTGATGATGGGGCGGCATCTTCACTAACCTAGAAGGGGTTGTACTTATAAACCTAGGGAAGGGTTTGTACTTCTCCACCTAGGCGATGGGGCAACATTATCACCAACCTAGTGAGGGGTTTGTACTTCACCAACTACATGATGGGGTAATTATGATGCCTAATTCTTGTTGCATTTCATCCTACATACTTAGTACATTTAAACGTACTAATGCAAACTCTATGCCTACATAATGTCACCATGTAGGAACTGGTACCCAAGTTGATCATCCTCCTCCACATGGCTAGTTAGACACTACTCAAGCGAGTTGGTGAGTCCTCCACTTTGGGGACCTTTGTCTATGTTGCTCTTACTATGTATTGAGACATTCTTCTTTATTGTCTATTTTGACTATGGGGGTGAGCCCGGTTAATTTGTCTTGGCCCCCACTCTTATCTATATACTAGAAGTGTTTCTTGGACATGTTATGTATCCATGCTAAGAGCCTTGACTCTATTGTTCTTGATGTCTATGATATAAAGGTGCTTTCAGTTAGCCTAGGTTGTCCCACTTTATTATCTCTTAATGCTTGATTTACTGCTTCCGCGACCAAGGATGCGTAATGATGTTCTAAGAGGATTGCTTGGGGTCCCTTTGGGTTCAACTTGCACCGTGTTACGCCTAGTCCGTAGTTTTGGGTCATGACATTCTAGGTCAATAAGTTCAGCCAATGTGTCACGACCATAAATAGTTGCAACATAGTGGTAATAAACCCTTCTAGCCATTGTATATTCACGGATAGGCGTAGACACTTCAAATAGTTTGTTCAATAATTTTGGTGTTCTCTTAAGCTTCCCAGAAACTAGTGGGGTGATGTATGAGAGTATAGAAGTAGGTTCAATTAATGCACATACATTATTTGAATAGTTGCACAGTATACCTGTGACTACATCTGGTGAAGCTTCAAAATTTTGCCAACTCCCTAATGCATAAGTACGATTCTGGACTCTACTAGAGCTAGCCGCCCCTCTAACCCCTCTACCACAACCTATAGGTTCTTTTTGGCCCCTACCTAATAGAGGAACTGATGATGGTTATACAATAGCTGACTTAGTAGATTTTGCTATATCACCCATAAGTCTTCTCAGGCTATCTCTCATCATATCCCCTTGCGCACCACACCAATAACAAGCATGTCCCAACATGACATGTACCTAAATGACTTTTTCCATATTGTTTGCAAGATTGCCTAGGAGTCATTTGCTTGACTGCCGAATATCCTGTTGTCTGTGCACCTTGTCCTTCATTTCTTGGGCCAAACTGATTACTTCTAGACCCTAGGAGTTGTGGTGGAGCACTAGCTGCAGAGTAGGAGGATGATGGCCTATGTGGTCTATTAGGAAACCGAGGCCTAAGATCACCTTGGGGTGGTGTAAACTACATCGAAGACCTAGTCCTCTTGGATTTCCCCCTTTCTGACTTTTGTGTCCTTCTCCTTTGCCTATAATCCTCTAGTTTCTTGCAAAAGCTTGCATCCTCGCTATATCAATGTCTTTACTCAAGGAAGCAATGGTACAGTCTTTCACCACATACATATACAATCTACCCACATATCGATGAACTCTATCTAGCATAGTGGCAATTGCATTAAGAGCATACCTGGCCAAGGAATTAAATTGAAGGCTATACTCCCTCACGCTCATATTCCCTTGGTGGAGATTCAAATTGATCTGCACGGGTCTCTAAGTTTTCTAGTCGCAGGTAATGGTCAAAGTATGCCTCTTTGAACTCCTTCCAGGTAGTTGGAGGTGCATCTGTAACCTTGGATTGCTTTCAAGTGTCATATAACAATATAGCCACACCCTTTAACCTAGATGTCGCTAACTTGATAGCTTTTATATTACTCACATGAATAACATCTAAAATGTGTTGAATCTGGTTAATAATGTCTTGGGGATCTTCATTAGGGTCTGACCCGGTGAAAAATGGAGGCTCCAAATTAAGGAAGTCACATATTCTCGTACTAGCTGCCCTATTCGCACCACCTGCACCTATGAATGGGCATTTTTGTCTTCGACCTTGGCTAGTAGCTATACCAGTCAATAGCTTGACTGCATTTCTTAGATCCTACATTGTGGCATTGCTAGGTGCTTCTGCGGGAATTTTTCTACTTACTGGTTCATAAGTAGCTGGAGGAGTTCGAGGTATCTGTGATAGAGACTCATCTTGAGCCTTGTTTCATTGTCTTACCCGACTGGGTATACCAACCTCCACCTCTAGTTCCTTATCTTTTCCTTTATATTTCCTAGTTTCTCGCATACTTGCTATACAGAACAATTTAGGGGTTAGACACAATCCACCTATTACACTTAGCTCTACGACATGATCTAATGAATGAAAAGAAAGTGACAACTCTTAAATTCCACGTACCCTGCTTCTTATAAATGTGGTGCACAACACATCCATAAATAAGACTCTACATAGATACGGCTTTGTAGTCTCCCTAGGACGACCCGCTCTAGTACCACTTTTGTCACGCCCAAATTCCAATTAAGGAGGACTGGCACCCATTGCTAACAAGGCTCGGAAGAACCAACATGCAACCATACACTCGATATGAAAATTGTAAGGGGTTTCAATATTCAACATGCATTCAAGAAGGTAGATAATAATAACAATCCAAAAGGAAAGGCATATAACTAGGCCATTTAAGACACAATGTCTAAAGTACGAGAGATGACCATACTTTAATTTACACAATCTACAAAACCTTTAGACAAGGAAAAGTATCAGGTAAGGGTCGCCATAGGCCTCGTTTCATGACTAAATATAGAAGAAAAATAATAAGCTCTAGACACACAAAGCCTCGAAGCAACCTAGAGCGCAGTAATAGCAACTGGATATCTTCTACTCCTATTGGGGCCATCTACTAGTGCCTGTACCTGCAGCATAAAATGCATGTTGCCCATAAGGGATGTCTATACGAGATAATGTACTGAATATGTAAGGCAGGAAGTACTAAACATGAAATAAGAACTAAAATGAAATCAAGCACTGTTGTAGGGAATAGGAGACCACCTTTAGTCATACTGGGGAATCATGTACTATTTGTCCTTTTTATTACTTTATCTTTCTTTACTATATAATTTGTGCACAACATATAATACAAATGACTAGCTGATCAGTGGTAAAATCAATATCAGGATCGACCCATGCTAGGCTTTCCTTTCACCTCTGGGATAGCCCTAGTGATGGGATCGGCCCATACTAGGTGATTCTTCAACCCTCAGGGCTACCATCCATCAATAAGCAACTTGCTTTATCTTTCAATTACTTTTTAGATGATTCTTTTGGTGGTCATAGTATTTGAATAGTAGGACCATAGATATAGCGCGTGACGTGTGAATAACTATACAAGATAACTCCATAATGAAAAAAGTAGGTTACATAGATAACAAAATGGGTAGGAGATGAAACAACTCATGAACTTTATTAGCAACAAGAACCCATGTATCTTGGTATCCAAGTATGTATGCAGATCTAAAAATGACTATGTATGGGAGCATATGAACATGTGAAAGAGTACACAGCTATTAGTTACGTCGGAGTTGGTAAGTGCCTTTTTGTGCTAAGGAGGGATCTATGTTTCATGTCAAATAATACGAAATCAAGTAGCCTTACATACCTCGTTGTACGGTCTCGTTATTACCTCAAAGTAACCTCCTTTTCCCCAGGACACTTTTCTACAATAGAGTAGGTGATAAAACTAGTATCAACAACTAATAAACACATATTAGCAGCCCAATCTCATAAAAAAACAACGAATAGGCAGCAAGCATATAATTATCAAACCAAGCGCATTCTTTCAACCTTTCCGCCTCTAATCATATTTTCTAATACACATTCTCATATAAATGTCATGTGAAGAATATTATAGTGCCTTAGCATTCTTACATCAGCCCACAAAGCACTACACATAACAATTCTACATGACATACAAGTAGGAAGCGTAACATTACCTCTCTTCGCTACATTTCAACATTAACAATCCCAAGCTTGTTCCAACTTTAACCAAACTATTCTCACAATATTTACACATCACAACAGTCCTAAAACAATCCAATAGTAGTACCAAGGTATATGGAGTACATGAAATAACAATCTTCAACCGTCAGTCCACAAGTTCCTATTAAAGGTACAATTAAGATAGCATACAAGAACTCATTTCCAAAGAGAACAAAAAGGTGGAACAACCTTTCTACATCATTACAGAACTAAACCTCATTAAGAACAACAACCTCCACTAATAACCAAGCCAACCAAGAAGATAAAAACTCCAAAATAAACCAAAAAAAGCTACAACAATCTTCAGAACACAAGCTATCAAAAATTTCAGCACAAGTAATACCAGCCTAGTTCTCTTGTTTTCTACAAAAATCTATACTAAACATACAAATATTGTTACTTACCTTTACTTTCAAGATGTAGGGCTTCTCCAAGAACCCTAAAAGTTTCCTTGTGGCTGCAGCTAAGAAAGAGTAAAGACAAAAAGTTTGTGAAAGCTATTTTTTTCGAAGTTTAAAATGGCTTTAAAGGTGCAGTTTGCAAGCCTTTCTAAAGAACCTTTTTGCTAACTTTATTGTGGGTTTTAAGCCTTATATTGTCGAAGTGGTAATACAGTAGCTTAGCCTTTTCACTCGGGCCTAAATGGGTTACAAATTGATGGGTCGTGGCTGCCTATTTTTCCCTTTCTCCTACTTAGTTTTTGCCCAAATCATTAATTAAGTTATGAGGTACTTGGACCCTTTTTATAATCCCTTTGGGCTATAAATATTGTCCATTTAAGAGGCTAAAATATGGGGTCAAGTCACACCCTTAACCTGGACTTTATTCACTGTTCGACTTGAATAGATTTGGTATCAGGCCTCGTCTCCATCTAGCTCTCAAATTTAAGCTAAGCAAGTAGGTGACTCACTTGCTAGTTTGCTAAGTCCTAGAAGCACCTCACTTCTTTCACTTTGTTTAAGGTCGTGATCTCCTAAATTTGACTTAAAACTTGTATACAATCGACCCTCTTAAGTGTTAGACGTACATATCATCCTCTAATTAGAGATTCAAGCACTTTTAAAAATGGGCACTTATTGGACCAAGCCATATCATGTTTCATTTGCATAAAACTAGTACATGTAAGATGTGGGGTGTTCCAGAAGCAAACCTATTTCATCTATACGTCAAGCACAGAACAAAACCTGAACCCTAAATAGAATATTCCAATAAAAATATCTGCCCCATTACAAGATCGCATCAATCAATACAAAATAAAATACAAATCCCCCAAGGCAATTAAGAATAACTCATATAATCAATCCCCAAGATATACAATCCCATCAAATCAAACTCATACATAAAAGTTTTAAGGACTAGATTGTCAAGCATATCAAGAATCCATTCGACCTTTAAACGACCACAAAAATGCCCGAAAATGTGCTACGGAAACGCCCATAAGCTCAATTTTCATATATCTCAATATTCATGCGTGATATCAAGAATATGAATTTATATTAGCGATCAGGGGTCATATTGAGTGGGGAATGGGTATAACACTAATTTTAGAGCAACCGTATCGAAATTTGATTTTCAAAAATTTACGAAAAATAGAATCGATTCGCGCCCCTTGTCGCACTGCGGCCAGGGGCGCAAACCAATACATTTTGTTGACTGTTTCCTTTATTTCTATTGAAGGCCTTGGGGTCTTGGGTCTAAGCCTTCCTATGTTTAAAAACACCTATACTTAGTCATTTTTCAACCCCATATCATTCAAGATATTCCCCAAACCTTCTCTAACACTTAGATAAATATTTAACTCAAAATCAAGGGTTCCAAAATCATTCTTGATCTCAAGAAATTCATTCAATCTTCAAGTTCTCATCCAAATCTTCATTAAGGGAATCTCCATGTTTAACGTATGTGGGTTTCAACTATTAGGTCTTTTCATCCATGGTGCCCAACCTTCCTTTTCATATAAAATACATGTTTTGAAGTTGATTTACCTATGGGTATTACTTATTTTTGATTTTGACTATAAACTATATTGGGGTTTTATGAAAGGTTGTTCAACTATGGATGTCTGTAATTATAAATCTATGATCTATATGAGATTTGATGAGGGGTTTTGAAGTATCTTGTTAGAGGATGTTACCAAAGTTTGGTGGATGGATTTGCATTGATTTTTCTTACATGTTTTTACTCTTGAATTGCATGATTTTGTTCTAGCATTACACACCTACCAAGTTTTGATGAAATACCTTTTTAACGATCTTTAAAGTTTTGATGATCTATTAGTTGATTTATGTGTCAAGTGACTTTATGAAGATTTTGGGCATTCTAAAGATGTGTCCAATTCATGAAAATGTTGATGGTGTTGTAAAGTTAAATTAAACCCTTTCCTTAAAGATTTTATATCTTATGAGCCTCTAATATTGATGTTAATGCAAGGGTAATGTTTGATGAAAATCTAGTCTCGTTTTATAGTTAGGCTCACCATTAGAGGTCAAAGATGTTTTAGAGCTACTCGTGTCGTGTTTCTTTGTTTCTTGTGAATTATTAAAGCTATGATTACTTTATATACTTCGTGGGATTAGATTTAGCAACAATGGATTGAGGGAATGCTCTCTTTCCTTGAACTATGTGCCACCATAGGATGAGGGTTTACCCTTGATTTACTAGTGGATCCATTCAGTATATTTTCTCTGAAGGTTCTTCTCGAAATAGGGTTGTGTTACCTTAAGGTGAAGTTTCTAAAGAAATTCTTTCAGAGATTGGGTCATGTTCTTTTAAGGAAGGTTTCTTCATATGAAATTGGGTCATGTTACCGTAAGGTGAAGTTTCTAAACAAATCCTTTTTGAAATTGGGTCATGTTCCTGTAACTTTGAAGTATGGTTTACCTTGGCAAGTAGACCACTCTTTATCGGTGACGGGTAATCATCGGGATTCCAAGTTTTAGTTCGCTTGGTCTTATTCTTTATCGGTTGAGGTCTCTTCCCACACCTATGTATTATGTTTTATGCAAAATCAATGATTTGGAAAGCATGTTTTACTTTAAGCATTGATCATACATGCCATACTGTTATTATGCTATCTATTGCTTATAATTATGCATTTTTATTATGTTACTTATCCCTTGTTGCATTGCATCATATATACTTAGTACATTCAAATATACTAACACATAATATATGCCTACATGATGTTACCATGTAGGAACTAGAGCTCCATTTCACTATCCTCCTCCACATGGCCAGTCTGACATCTTGAAGATAAGATTGGTGAGTCACTCAAGTTCGAGGACACTATCTACTTTCTGTTTTATTTCTATAAACTTCTTTATGTTGATAATGGCATTTTGAGGGTGACCCCTAAAAGTGTCTTGGCCCCCACTCTATTCAAAGTCTAGAGGTGTTGTTGGAATAATACAATGTATCTATGCTATGAGCCTAACTCTTTATGTTTTTATGATATTAATGACATCCCTTAGTGCATTTATCCCCGTTTAGACTCTCTTGTTGTTGATTGATTGCTTCCACGACCAAGGATGTGTGTATGATACTCTAAGAGGCTTGTTTGGGGTCTCTTCGGGTTCCCCATTCACCTGTCACATCTAAGCCCTAGTTTGGATCCTAACAAACTTGGTATCAAAACACCAAGTTGTTAATGATCCTCGAAATCCAACACATCGCGTCAATTAGAGACTTATTCATGGTTATGAAGAGCACCACAACTATGAATGGAAGGCTGTGAGGCATTTTAGTAAATGTTTCCCTTCTTCATAGTCTATGTTGTTCTATAGAAGTTAAGATAAGGTTTTTCCCTAACAAATGTTCTTTTCTATTCTAGATCATGCCAATTCAAAGAGGAATAAGACCCGTACACCCGAGGAGCAACCGACTCCTACCGCTTCTCAACCTCTTCAAGATGGAGTAGTGGTTCATGAAGAACCCCAATATGCTCTTACCATGTTAGCTCATGCTGTGACTAATCAAATCAACCAATGGGATCAAGGTCCTCATTCTTCTACATCGGCTTCAAGGGTAAGAGGCTTTACTAGGATGAACCCGCCGGAGTTTCATTGGTCTAAGGTGGATGAGGACCCTCAAGAATTTATTGATGAGGTTTACAAGGTGTTGGCCTTTGTGGGGGTTAGCTCAAAGGAGAAGTTGGAGTTGGGGCCTACCAACTCAAGGGGTTGGCTCAGATATGGTTTACCCAATGGAAGAAGGAGAAGGGCAACAACAATGTCATCCTTTGGAAAGAGTTTAATGCGACATTTCTCAATCGGTTCTTTACCCTTAAGCTAAGGAAGGCCACGATGATGAAATTTATGAACCTAAAGAAAGGGTATATGAGTTTGAGGGAATATGCCCTCAAGCTCAACCAACTCTCCAAGTATACTCCACAATTTGTGGCTGAGCCGAGGTCAAGGATGAACAAATTTGTGATAGGGGTGTCCGACTTGGTTAATGAGTAATGTCATGCCACCATGTTGGTAAGTGATATGGATTTATCCCATCTCATGTCTTATGCTTAACATTTTGAAATAGAAAGATTGGCGAGGCCAAGAGGGACCATTTTGAAAGTGAGTTTCAAAATTCCAAGGGTGGACAGTTTCCTCAAAGCCACAAGTTTCAAGGGCAAGAGCTATCCAATGCTTCCAATGGGGGTTCACTAATGGTAACGTGAAAAATCAATGATTCAAGAAGGTGATGAGAGGGTGGTAATGCCTAGATGCCGAAAGTGTTGGAAAGGCCATGGAGGCCCATGTTTGAAGAAGACTAATGCTTGCTTTTGTTGTGGTGGGTTTGGGCACAAAGTTAGTGGTTGTCCTATTGCTCAACCCAAAGTTGGAGGTGATGGTCCTCAAGGACAAGGCGCTAATGCGAGCCAAGGAGGAAGGGAAGGTCATCAAGGTGGTGCCCCAACATACAATTAATTTTATGTTCTTCAAGGGAGGCAAGGAGGGGATAAGGTGCCCGGTGTTGCTACCAGTGTGTTGAAGTTTCGTTTGACTTAGATGTGTATGCATTGATGGGTCCAGGTGCCACTATTTCTTTCATTATTTCTTTTGTTCCTAGTGGGCTACATGTGTTCTCGGTTATTAGGTGAACCTTATGAAGTGTCTACCCTATTGGAGAGTCTATTGTTGCTAGAAAAGTTCATACATATTGTTCTGTGATCATATTGCATTAAGTCTTTCCTTGTAAGTTTTTGAATTTGATGTGGTGGATTTTTATATCATACTTGGGGTGGATTAGTTCCATGCATATTGTGTCTTCATTTATAGTAGGACCCGTAAAAGTTAGATTCCAATTCCCTAATAGTCCCATCCTTTAGTGGTAGTGAAGAGGTAGATCTTTTTCTTGTCTTAAGGTTTAATTGGACTCTAAGGGTTGATTACTAAGGAGTGTTTCTATCATCTTGTGAGGGTTAGGGATGTTGAGCGTAAGGTCCTTCCTATCGAGTCGATTCCGGTGGTCAATGAGTTCTTGGTGTCCTTTTGATTTTTTAATTTAGGGTAGTGTTTTAGGTTTGGAAAGTGCACTGGCTATGTCTATAGGTCTCATGAATAGGGTCTCTAAACCCTACCTTGATATGTTTGTTATGTTCTTTGGTGATGATATGTTAGGTCACTTTCGGAAGTAAGGGAGAGCTTGTGGACCATAGGTAGGGTGTGACTATCCTCTAACCTATCAATAGGTTTGTGCCTTGGTAACCTATCAAGGGGTTTGTACCTTTGCACTAGGGTGATAGGGCGGCATCATCACTAACCTATCAAAGAGTTTGTACCTTGGCACCAGAATGATGGGGCTACATCATCATAACCTATCAAGGGGTTTATACCTTGATAACCTATCAAGGGGTTTGTACCTTGGCACCTAGGTGATGGAGAGTGGGAATCTTTAGGATGATGAGAGGGTGGTTGGAAAAGTTCACCAAGTGATTAAGTTGGGTAAAGTTGAGAATGGTGGTGAAGTGGTTTTGATGGCTTCGAATCTTCTTTGGTTGAAGAGATCTAGTTAAGTAAGGCATTGATTCTTCCTTAATAAAGTTGGAGGTTTTGGGGAGGGATGGCAGAGTGGAGGTTTTCTCCCTATGGGGACATGGTGGCTTTTGGTGCCAAGGTGGACTAAGTGTGTTTATGGTTTGGCAAATGGGTTATGGTTTGTACGTCCTTATAGGGTTTGCAAGAGAAATTGGTAAGGTTGCATAAGGATTGGAGTTGCCTATGGATATGAGTATGTTTCGTCCGGCTTTCCATGTGTCCATGTTAAAGTGGTGTGTGGTGACCCAAGTGCTATGGTGAATTTGAAGGGGTGTGGGTGTGATGAAGGATAATTTGACTTATGAGGAGGTTCCGGTAGAAATCCTGGGTAGACAAGTGAGAAATTTGACAAACAAGGATGTAACCTCCGACGAGGTTCTTTTAAGGAATCGACATGTCAAAGGAGCCACTAAGGAAGCCGAAGTGGTCATAAAGGAGTGATATTTGTACCTCTTTCATTATAATCAATCCTAAGATACCGACTAATTCCTTTCTATCTTTTCAAGTCCTAAGTTTCTACCCTTATGCCATTTGCATGCAGTCATGTTTATGTTGACAAGTTTATGGTGATTTTAACATTCTTGTTGTGACTTTTGAAAATGATGTTTAAGTGTAATTGTTACATTCATGTTGGGCTGAAATCTTGATTATTACTTCTTTTCTATACATTACTTTGACATTTGGGGATGAATGTTCCCAAAGGGGAGATATTGAAACGACCCTAAAAATGCCAAAAATTGTGCCTCAAAAATGCTGACAAGCGTAATTTCCATATATCTAATAATTCGTGCGTGATATCGAAAATCCGATTTCATATTCGTGATCGGGGGAAAAATTAAGTGGGAAATCGCTATAACCCCGATTTTAGAGCAGCCATATCAAAATTTGATTTTCTAAAATTTACGAATAACAGAATCGATCTGCGCCCCTGGTGCGACGCAGCCAGGGCGCGGACCAATACATTTTGTTGAGTGTTTTATTATTTCGGTCGAAGTTCTTGGAGTCTTAGCCCTAAGACTTCCTATGAATAAAAACACCTATACTTAGTCATTTTTCAACCCTATATCATTCAAGACATTCCCCAAAAGCCTCTCTAACACTTAGACAAATATTTCACTCAAATTCAAGTGTTCCAAACTCTATCCGGATATCAGGAAATTCATTCAAGATTCATGTTATCATTAAAATCTTCATCAAGGGAATCTCCAAGTTTGAAGTATGTCGGTTTCAACCATTGGGTCCTTTCACCCATGGTCCCCAACCTTTCTTTTCATATAAAATGTATGTTTTCAAGTTTATTTACCTATGGGTATTACTTATTATGGATTATAACTACAAACTACATTGAGGTTTTGATGAAATGTTGTTTAACTATGCCTGTTTTGAGTTATAAAGGTAAGATCTATTATGGGATTTGATGACGGATTTTGATGTATCTTGTTAGAGGATGTTATAATGGTTTGTTGGGTGGATTTGCGTTGATTTTTATTACATGTTTTCACTCTTGAATTGCATGATTTTGTACTAGCATTACACACCTACCAAGTTTTTGATGAAATACCTTTTTAACGATTTTTTAAAGTTTTGATGATCTAATGGTTGATTTATGTGTCAAGTGACGTTATGAAGATTTTGGGCTTTCTAAAGATGTGGCTAATTCATGAAAATGTTGATGGTGTTGTAAAGTTGGATTAAACCCTTTCCTTAAATATTTTACCTCTTGTGATCCTTTGATATTGATGATAATGCAAGGGTAATTTTTGATGATGATCTAATCTTGTTTTGAAGTTGGGCTCACCATTAGAGGTCGAAGATATGATTACTTTATATATTCCATGGGAGTATATTTAGCACCGATGGATTGAGGTAATGCTCTCTTTCCTTGAAATATGTGGAACCATAGGGTGAGGTTTTACCCTTGCTTTATGAGGGGATCCATTTAGTATACTTTCTCTTGAGGTTCTTCCTGAAATTGGGTCATGTTCTCGTACGGTGAAGTTTATAAAAAATACTTTCTGAAATTGGGTCATGTTCCCATAAGGAAAGTTACTTCATACAAAATTCGGTCGTTTCCTATAACGTGAAGTATTTTCTAAAGAAATCCTTTTAGAAAGTGGGTCATATTCCCATAAGGAAGGTTACTTCATATGAAATTGGGTCATACTCCCAAGGAGACCACCTCTTCACCAGTGAGGGTTAACCATTGGGATTCCAAGTTGTAGTTTGCTAGGTCTTATTCTATGTCGGTTGATGTTTCTTCCCACACCAATATATTTTGTTCTATGTAAGATGAATGATTTGCAAAGCATGTTTTACTTCAAGCATTGATCATACATGCCATATTTTTATTATGCTATCTGTTGCTTATAATTATGTATTTTTATTATATTGCGTATCCCTTGTTGCATTGCATCCCAGTACATTCAAATGCACTAATACATACTCTATGTCTGCATGATGTTACCATGTAGGAACTGGAGCTCCATTTGACTATCCTCCGCCACATGGCTAGTTTGACATCTTTAAGATATGCTTGGTGAGTCCTCAAGTTCGAGGACACTATCGACATTCTCTTATTATTTCTAAAAATTTCTGTATGTTGATATTGACATTATAAGGGTGAGCCCGGAAAGTATCTTGGCCCCCGCTCCATTCTATTTGTAGAGGTGTTGTTGGAATAGTATGATCTATCTATATTATGAACTTGACTCTTTATGTTTTTATGATATCAAAGATTTCCCTTAGTCCCTTTATCCCTATTTAGACTCTCTTGTTGGTGATTAATTGCTTCCGTGACTAAGATGTGTATATGATATGCTACGAGGCTTGTTTAGGGTCACTTCGGGTTCCCCATTCTCCGTGTCACATCCAGGCCCTAGTTTGGGTCGTGACAACCCACAAATTTCAACATGATCACAATACCCAATGTCATGCCTAAAGTTCCATTAAAGTGTACAGGCACTCGTTTCCGATAAGACTCAAGAGAACTAACATGTAGCCATGCATTTTCTATGCATATGATAAGTGGTTTGTATATTCAACACACTTTCAAGAAAGTAGACAATAATAACAAGCCAAAAGGAAATTCATATGACTAGGCCATTGGAGCCACGTTGTCTAAAGTATGAGACATGACCATACTTCAATTTAAATAGTCTACAAAGATTCTAGATAAAGAACATCTGTTAAGGGCCGGGAAAGGCCCCGCCTCATGAAAAACTATACAGTACAAAAATATAAGCTCTAGAACTACAAAACGTCAAGGGCAACCTAGAGCTTAGTAACAGTAGCCAGATATCCTGTACTCCTACTGGGGAGAGCTGCTGGCACATGTATCTGCAGCATGAAATGCAGGTCCCCCATAAAGGATGTCAGTATGAGATAATGTACTGAATATGTAAGGCAAGAAGTCCTATACATGAAATAAGAACTCAAATGAAATCATGCACTAGTGTAAGGATAAGAGACCACCTTTAGTCACATTGTGGAATCATGTACTTTATGTCCCTCTTACAACTTTTTTTTTTCTTTATTGTATAATCTGTACACAACATGTAGTACAAATGACTAGCTGATCAGTGGTAAATCAATATCGGGATTAATCTATGCTAGCCTTTCCTTTCACCCCTGGGATACCCCCGTAATATGGGATCGACTAATGCTAGGTGATTCTTCCACCCCTGAGATACCACCCATCAATAAGCAACATACTTTATCGTTTAATTACTTTTGAGATGATTCTTCTAGTGGTCATAACATTGGAGCTATAGGACCATAGGTATAGGTGTGACATGTAAAGAACTATACAAGAAAATACCACAATGAAAAGAGTAGGTTACACAAATAATGAAATGCGTAGGAGATGAAACAACTCATGAACTTTATTTAGTAACAAGAACCCATGTATCGTTGTATCCAAGTATGTATGCAAATCTTAAAAAAAAAACTATGTATGGGAGCATATGAACATGTCAAATAGTGAAGACGTTGTTATTAGACATGTTGGAGTTGGTAAGTTCCTTTAAGTGCCAAAGAATGATCTATACTTCATGCCAAATAATAGAAAATCAAGTAGTCTTACAAACCTCGTTGTACGACCTCGCTATTACCTCAAAATAACCTTCCTTTCTTCCAAATATTTATCTAAAAAATAGTGGGTGATAAAGCTTGTATTAGCAGTTAATAGATACATCTTGGCAGTCCAATCTTATAAATAAAACAACACACGGGCAAAATGCATTCAATTATCAACCCGAGCGTATTCGTTCAACCTTTCCACCTCTAATTGCATTTTCCAATACACATTCTCATATACATATCATGTGTAGCTTGTTTTAGTGCAATAATAGTCTCACAACAGCCCATAAAGCACAACACATAACAATTCTACACAACATACATTTAGGAAACATAACATTACATCCCTTCACTACATTTTGACGTCAACAATCCAAAACCTCTTACAACTTTAACCAAAATCCCCCCACCATATTTACATATAAAAGAATTCCTAAAATATCCCAAAAATTATTCTCAAAATGTCACGCCTTGGACCTAGAGT